>JAQFVV010000552.1:125314-246585 GCA_028023455.1 Epiperipatus broadwayi | reverse complement strand
TCCATAAATTGTTGTATCAATCTATTAAAAAAATTTTAAATTTAAGATATATTTAGCTATATGATGTTAATTTTATTTATAACAATCTTTTAAAAAGTGTAATTAAAGTAATCTATGAATATTTGATATGTGAAAATTGTGCTGATGTTTGAGAGAGACGTTTCAATGGGGATGATAATAGTATATGGTTGGGAAAACTGGCCATAATCAATACTGCATTAATAAATTTAATAAATAAATGTTTAAAGTTAAAGTTTTAAAAAGACAAGTTAAAATTAAATGCATATATTTATTGTTGATAAAGATTAATATTTAATAAGTGAATATAAATATTTTAATTATTAGTAGTACATAATAGAAGATTAATATTTGATTTTAATAATATCGAATTATTATTTTAAAAGTTGTTATAAGATATTATTTATTTTAAAAATATTTATTTTTAAAAAATGAAATTGTTAGTTTATTTTTAGATTATTACAAGCGTTTGTAGCTGTGTTGTAAAACAGATGTTAGTTAGACACATACACACATGCTTGTGAGTTTTTTTAGTAAAGTTGCAAAACTATTTTAAAATTCTGTTATAAAATTTATAAATATTATATTGGCTATCACGAGATAAAAATAAAAATAATTAATGTGAAATATTAAATCTGATTTTTAAAATACTGCTTAAAAAACATAACGAATAAAAATAGACTTAATTTGTTTATAAAAATAATCTTATAAAAGTTAAAAGTGAAATAAAGTAAGAAAGTATATTTTAAAAAAATGTTTAATGGATTTAAATAAACGATAAAGATTAATTTAAGAATTTAATAATGTGATAAATAATAAATATTAAATAAGTCATTATTTATTTTTAATTCTGTCTTGTTGGTAAAATATGTAAATAAGCTAGCAAGTTGATTGTTTAATTTACCAATCAAGTGGGGAGTTTCTTCCGGTATAAAACCAAGGTTCAATTGTTCGGAGGGGGATTGTGATTGTAATTTTTAAAGTAAAGTGTGCTATTAGAGATAGCTAAGTAAAATTATAGACGCTCTCATAATCGTTTTAAAATTATAAGAGAGTAGTTTTTTAAAATAATTTATAAAAGTTTACCGACAAATATGCAGTGCTAATTTTAATTATAATTTCCTATTGATCGTTTCTATTGAAGCTCAATTTACTATCAAATAGTCATGAAAACATCGTATAAGGATAAAATGTATTGGAGACTTTATACTAAAAATTTAACAAACGCTGGATTAACTAGGAGAGTTACTAGATGCATAAAAGTAATATGTTGGACCTTATATAAATTTAAAAGCTGATTGTAATTAATTTTTATAAAACAGATATTTAAAAGAATGAGAAATACTTCTTTATGAAGAAAGTATTTGTAAATTATAAATTTAAGTATATATCTTGGTAAAGATATGATAATTAACAGTAATTATATAAATACTTGCCTTGTTAAGTCTTTATGGTTTAAAAGACTAAATTTTGACAGTTTTAAAAGGCAAATAAATTGGAAATTTAATGGGTAAAGAAATACCTATAAATAAAAATTATTATATTAGTAAAGTCTGAACGCTGGTCGTACAGAAGAATCTAAAATTAATCTTACCTAAATATTTGTTAAGGAATGCGCAAATCAAATATACGTGGATATCCAAGTCAATTTTAAAATAATTAAATAAGAACTTTATAAACTATAGACTAATTCTAAAAAATAATAACTTTTAAATAATATTTTTTTTCCTTTAAAAGAAATGAATCCGGATCCTATAAACTATTTTAATTATTATTTTATTCTTATGGTGGAACTGACTTTTATTTTTTTTATTTTTTTTAAAAAAAAGAACGTTTTCATTTTTTCATAAAAACTTTTAAAAACACGTGATGTACCGGAAAAGGAAGTAATGTTTGGTGAAAATTTGTGCCTAGGAAAAAGAACAATTATGGGTGAAAGAAGACACCGTTGGATTTTATGTAATATGTTTTTTATTTATTAACTAACATAAATATTTAATTAATTATTGATTTATTAAAGATAGGAAAGGTACATTTACATTTTTTTAAAAAAAAGCTAAATATTAATATAACATTTCATTGCATAAAGTTTATTTTTATAATTATACAACACGTAATATTTTAAAGAATAATTGTTGAGTGTAAATGTGAAATTATTTTGTAAAACTGTAATCCTGGAGGACATCGTGTGACGGACTGTACATTAAAGTATCATTTATGGTAAAAAATTATGTAATAATAATAATTTGATGTATTTGCTATGTTTTCTTTAGATCAACCAAATGTTATTTGATTGTTGAATGAATGTATAAATATTTAAAGAATATACACGCATAATATTAGTAATAACAGTTTTATTTTAATATGCATACTTTAAATTGATGATGTAAATTTAGTACAACATAATATGAGAACCTAGAAATAATTATATGATTCTTTCGTGAATAAATTTTAATGTTTCTGTTACAATATTAGGAATTAGATTTATTATATTAGTGTAAGTTATTTATTTTTTCTTTTCAAGTTAGTAAGAGGTATATAAAATCTATATTTTATTTTATTTTATTAGATAAGTTAAGTTAATTTTACATAGAAATTTATATTTTGATTGAAGGCTTATCGTATATAGATGATGAGGTATAAGAGAGTTTGGATAGTTATTATTATTTTTTTTTAAAATTGGTCATCTATTTTTCTGAAGTTAAATAAGGTTAAAATGACTTTTGTAGATAGAAGTTTTTTTAGGAAGGAATAAGAATAACAAGTAAAGAAGAGTAATAGTTTAAATAGAAAAGAATCATAGAATTTTATTTGATATAATACTTTATAAAAATTTGAAATTGTTGAATAATTTTAAATATTATTTTAAAAGAACATATACGTATTGCATATTTTGATAAGACATGTAGTATGACATTACATCGGAATGACATAAATAATTATAATCAATAATTGTTATTATATTACAAAGTTATATCAGTTTATACATTAATTGATCTTTGAGTAATATTAATAGTAAATGTAATACATACTAGTACATTATAATATAAATAGCAGTAAGACTTAAGTGAAATAGCATTTTAATTATTAAAGTCTGTTTATTTACATATATGCTACATGAATGATATTTCACATAAAACCTTTTCTTGTATTAATTGATGACAAATGATGTTTATTAAAATTTAAAGTCATAAACTTAATTAAATGTTATTGATAGAACATTTTAAGAAATGTATAAATTATCTATTTATGATTATGGAAATAGTAACAGTGTAAAAATCTTGTATTATTATTTTTCTTATTTTTTGTTTTATTTTCTTTAGTTCCATTTGTAATGTAAATAGTGTAAATAAGTTATTTGTTAAAGTTGATGTAAATAAATTTGTTTAAGTTGTTTAAAAGTGTGTCGAATTCATTATTTTACACCACAGCATTTGACAACAGATAATTTGAATATACATAATATTTGCACAATATGAATTTATTATTTTATTATTTGAGAAAGAAACACAATATTTTCTTAATATAATTTATAGAAATTGATTGACATTAACATATAATATTACAATGGTCACAAAGTAATTATAATGCACAATATAAGAGTATAATATTATTTATTGCCACAAATTGTTAAATTATAAGATTTTGGTCTATTTTAAAATTAAGATACTATATGGAAATGAAAGACATGTATATGATTTACTTATTTTCTTAATGATTAATAGTATAATAAAATAGATAAGATTAAGCTATACACTAAAGATTATTATTGTTAGTTATTGTTATTAGAATAAGTTAGGTGTATTTAGGTTTGATATTAAATCCCTTATCATTCCTATCTGCACGAATTATTATTACTTTAAGATAATTAGAAGAACCTGAGATTATTTAATTATATTTCCTTAACAAAAGATTGAGATTTATTTATCTATTATTATTAAAGATAGTTCATTTATAAAAGTCATAAGAGTGCTGTAGAGTTAGTAATGAGATAATAAAGAGGTAATAGTATTCTTATGCCATTGAGACAGTGTCTTGGAAAGACATTGACTCAATGTAAATTCAATTACCAATTGTAACTTCACTTCATAGTCTCATGATTTTAGTAAATACTTATTTAATTAGTACATAATATTGAACTATATTAATTTTTGATAAGTTATAATAAATCTAATAAGATATAGTATTATAAAAATATATTAAAGATAGTTATATATATTTTAGCCGAGCATAATGATTTAATTGAGCTAGTCATATTTTAAATTATATCATATATCGAGAAGTGAGGGTACAAACGGTAGTTAGGATTTTGGCGCCCAAACGTTGTAGGCTTAGATATTTAGTTAAGGATTAGGATATACATAATTTCAGGGTTGGTATATGTTAGGGGAATAGAGTGATAGGTATAGATTTGTTAGTAAAAATAGTGTATGGGTTAAAATGTATAATTTAGGAATTAATGATTAGTATATTTATTAAATATAAATAGTTTAGTATTTTTATAATAGTAGTTATAATTGATTAGATGTTAATTGTAAAATTAAAATAAAAATCTTATTAGTAAAGTTGTTATATTTTCATGTGGTATCTATAATATGATTATTTAAAAAATTAAATACTAGGTTAATTTTAAATTAATAAGCAAATAAATATGTAAATGATGAAAATGTGGCAAATAATTATTTTGTAATATGACCATGTCAATTCTTAAGATATTTTAAAATGTATATTTAATATAATATATTATGTGCAAATTGTCTGTGGATCATAGGTGTGAAAATTAATGACATGACACAATTTTGTTATTCGTAGTTATATAATTAGTTTATAATAAATAGTGTAGAGTTTTCAAAGATGATGTTTTGTGATTGATTGTAGAAGTGAATTGAGTGGAGATGGAAAGGTTGATAGGGAATTATTATTTTTGAAATATTGATAATAAGTACTGCATACTAATAGAATTGAATTTTAAAAAAATATAGAAATGAATAACTGGGATAAAGATTTAGAAGTTGAGATGTCTAATTTTATTGTTGAGGATAATAATTGTGAGGAGAGAAAAGAAGGGGAGAAATTAGTAGATTTTGAGACAATATTAGAAAATACTCAAAATATGGATAGTGAAATAGAGGAGGAGGAAGAGATAATTTTTAAAACAGTAGAGAAAGAAGTAATAAAAACTGAGAAAGATATAGAGAACTTCTCAATGTTTGATTTTATGAAGCATTTTGAATTAATGAGTCAAGGTATTATTAATTCAGTGAAAGAGGAGAGTAATAAAAATAGTATTAGATTTGATGCTATTAAAGAAGAAATGAAAGATTCTTTAAAAGAAGAAATGAAAGAGGAGAGTCATAAAAATAGTCTTAGATTTGATGCTATTAAAGAAGAAATGAAAAAGGAGAATAATTATATTAAAGAAGAAATGAAAGAGGAGAGTCATAAAAATAGTATAAGATTTGAGTCTTTTAAAGAAGATATGAATATGAAGTTTGATACTCTTAGAGAGTATATAAATAAGAATAATATAAAAGTAGAATCTCTTGAGGAAAATATTAAAGAAGTTAAAGAAGACTTAAGTAAAGATAGAGAAGAAATCAGATTTTGTATAGACAATATAAATAAAAAGATTGATGATAATTCTGAAATTGTAAAGAATTTTAAAAAAGATGTGGAAGATAAAATTAATAATCTGGATATAAAGTTTAGTAAAAATGAAGAAGTAGTTGAATCTTTAAAGTTAGAAGTAATAAAAATTGATGATAAAAATCAGGAATTGTTGGAAAGAAGATTTTGTGAATTTTCAGAGAGTACGATTAAAAATTTGAAAGATCAAATAGCAGAATCTATTGATCAATGTAGGATCAATAATAATGATTTAGCTTTAAAAATTGATAGCTATAAATTGAAGGTTGATAGTGAGATTTGTGAGGTTAAAAGCCATGTTAATAATGTTAGTGAAGATATTAAAAGTGTTAGGAGTGCAATAGTTCAGACTAAAGGAGATATAAAGGATGAAATAGAGAAGGAACTAATTGAAAAATTTAAGGAACTAGATGTTAAAAGAATCGATGAACATAAATATCGATCAAAGGTAGGAGAGAATTTAAAACGTATGCAAAATGATATAAAAGAGCATGCAGGTATGTTAGAACTAAATAATGATAAGTATAAAGAAATCTTAGATAAAAATTTGGATGAATTTAGGAAGGAACAGAAAGGGTATGTTAAGCAAGTGCTTGAACAAATGGATTTAGAGGGAAAATTTCAACAGATGTATGACCAAATAGAGATAAAAAATGTAAATAATACAAAGACAGAAGTATTAAAAGGGAAAATAAGTGATAAGGCATATGAAGATTATGTTAATTCATCACGAATAAATAAAGTAGAATTGGTAAGGAAGGGTAATAGTAATCAGTCAGAAAATACTGTTGTGAAAGAAATTGATAGTAGACCGAGTAGAGAAGTGGTTAATTGTGAAGGAAATGCAAATAATTCAATGGCTTTACGTTTTATGAAAGTCAAACCATTTAAAGGAGAGTATATGGAAAATCCCTCAGAATTTTTAAATAATTTAGACGAATTATTTTCCATATGTTCATTGTCAGAAAAAGAAAAAGTGGCAGTTTGTAGTAATCATTTGTATGGAATTGCCAAAGATTGGTGGCAATCACTGTTTGAGAAACCAATAACTTATGGCGACTTTAAGTGTTTTATTGTTGGAAGTTTTTGGAACTCTGATAAACAAGATTGCATTAGATACCAAATTACTCAAGAAAAATACCATATCAGCAAAGGCAGTTATACAAGCTTTTTTAGAAATCAAGCTGTTCGGTTGAAAACATTGACTGCTTGTCCATTATCAGAAGGACAGATTGTAAGAATTGTAAGGCATAACTTACCTAAAAATGTTGAACAGTTGTTGATAGCTGCTGATCGTGGTTCAATAGAAGAAGTATCAGAGGTATTAGATGCTCTTGAAGTAGCTGAATTATCTATGGACAATAGATTTAAAATAAACAAAGATAGAAATAATTATCCGTTAGCAAATATTAATGTTAACACTGGTGTGAGATCTTCTGCAGGGTATAAAAGGAGATTTGAGTACAGAGGTAGAGATAGGATGTCTCCACACTTAAAAAAATTTGTTAAATTTGATACATTTAGGGACAGAAATGATGATCAAAATAATCAGCCTTCTACTAGTGGTGTGACCACAATTCTAAAAAGACCAGCTAATAAAGCTAGTAGTAAGAAATTAAACTAGAAAGGTCTTTGTATGTTAGTTCCTCTTTGCAAGGACCCGGTGCTAACAAAATGGGGAACGATCAGATGTGGATGCTTAATACTTTAGATCTTGATATTGATTATTTAGAGCCCTTTACTATAGGCGAACCACCTATAACTTATCAATGTCCTATTGTAATTTTATACATAAACAATATCAGAATTGAAGCATTAATTGACTCTGGAAGTCAAGCTTCCATATTATCAGAGTCAACATATCAAAATCTGGTGAGTGTAGAAAGGGATATACCTTCATTGCCAGTAAAGCAGATCCAAGTAACTTTAGCAAATGGAAAGAGGACAAAGTTATCAAATAAACAAGTCTGGATTACCTTCAAAATAAATAATACAGAGTTTGGGCATGTTTTCCTTATTATGCCTGGGTTAATACATGAAGCCATAATAGGAGCTGACTTCATGATTTTAAATAAATGTCAGATTGATTTTTATAATAAAATTTTTATTTGTAAAGAAGAAAGGCTTAATTTTGAATATGGTATGCATAACCTTTCTAGTCAATTATTATGCATCCAGAACACATTAATTGATGCCAGCATAAAGGCCAAAATTGAACATGTTTATGCAATAAATTCTAAATTGGGTGAAAATTTATATCAATTAATGTATAATTTTAAAAACATCTTTTCTAAAATCCCTGGTATAATAAAGGGATATACCCATAGAATAAAATTGAAGAGTAATGATCCTTTCCATCAAAAGATGTACCCAATTCCTTACCAATATAAGGATGAGGTACAGAGTCAAATTGACAAAATGCTAGAGTGGAATATAATTAAAAAATGCCCTTCTCCTTACGTAAACCCATTGGTTATTGTAAAGAAGAAGGATGGTAGTATTAGAGTATGTTTAGATGCTCGTATGCTAAATAATGTAACTATACCAGAGCGTGACATTCCTCCACCTGTACATGAGCTCTTAACTAAATTTCACAAGAGGTCAATTTTCTCTACATTTGATCTGACAGCTAGTTATTGGCAAATACCACTGCATGAGAGTGATCAGCAGTATACAGCATTTCGATTTCAAGGCCAGTCGTATGTTTTCAGACGGATGCCTTTTGGTCTCATTAATAGTGGTGCTGGCTTGATCAGATGTTTAGACATGATTTTTTCGAAACAATTAAAAGAAAAAATCATCATGTATGTGGATGATATAGTTATTGCTTCTGATAGTTTACATGAGCATCTCCAACATTTACAATTATTTTTTACAGAATGTCAAATACAAAATGTCAAAATTAATATGGAAAAATGTTCAATAGCAGCTAAAGAAATTACTTTTCTAGGTCATTTAATAAATGAGCATGGAATCCAGCCCCATCCTGAAAAGATTGCAGCTATTCAACGTTTTCCCATTCCAAAAACAGTAAAACAATTAAAATCATTTTTTGGATTATGTAACTATTATAATAGATTCTATAAAAATTTCGCTGAAGATACTATAAATTTGTCTCGGTTATTAAAGAAAACTGAAAAATGGAAGTGGACTGCTGAACATGATAATGAATTTAGTATCATTAAAAATAAATTTTTAAAACACGTGATTTTAATGTATCCTGACTTTAATAAAACATTCTATGTGCAGACAGATAGTAGTTACTATGGTCTGGGAGTAGTGTTATATCAGCTCGATGAGGATCAGGTACCTCATGTATTGTACTTCTTAAGCCGACATTTAAGAGGTGCTGAGTTGAATTACACTATTACTGAAAAGGAGACCCTAGCTGTTGTCTGGGCTTTTCAGAAATTACGTCAATTTTTATTAGGTTCAGAGGTAATTGTGTTGACCGACCATAGAAGCTTGGAGTTTTTAAACAAGAGCTACCTCAGTAATGAGAGACTTGTTAGGTGGAGCTTGTATCTCCAGCAATTCAATTATAGAGTTCTCTATATTGAAGGGAGACAGAATATCCCTGCTGATATTCTTAGCCGCCACCCTATTTGTCTGATGTCCCAACATCCTAATGCTCAAAATATAATTATTAGTAGTGTGGATGTGGTCAGGGATGAATCTATAGTGGATGATTATAATAATCTCACTATGATTCAAGGTCAGGATCAGAAATTAAATAGAATCATGACTATCCTAAATAATCATGATAATGTAAATAGTAAAAGTAAATATATAAAAAGGATTTTTAGCAAGTATAAGATGTACCAGAATTTACTTATGTATAATTTAAAGTCAAATCAGGGGGAATCATGGAGGATAGTTGTACCTAACTCTATGATTGATAAATTGATAATGTATGTACATTGTAGTTATGGTCACTATGGTGCACCAAAGATTATGTATGTTTTAAAATCTATTTTTTATTGGGATGGAATGTATAAACGTGTCATAAGGAAAATTAAAACATGTTCTACTTGCTTAAAGTCTAAATATTGTAATAAATCGTATGTAGGTGTTATGCAGCCTATTATTCCAGATCGAGCTAATGAATTATTAGCAATTGATTTTTATGGGCCTCTCCCACCATTTAAACAACAGAAATTTATTTTGGTAGCCTATGATGTTTTTAGCAAATTTGTATCAGCGTATCCTGTGCCTAAAACTAGTGCACATTTTGTAATAAAATGCATGCTTAATTATCAATTTCCATTAGTAGGAAAACCAAAAATCATACTTACAGATCATGCTACAGCTTTTATATCGGGTAGGTGGAATGAATGGATTCAAGATCAAAACCTCAAACATGTTATGAGCTCCATAAGAAACCCTCAGTCTAATCCTTGCGAACGTGTTATGCGGGAGCTTAGTCGATTATTTAGGGTGTATGTAGCTGATAATCATAAGAAATGGGTTCATAAACTCCCAGAGGTTATTAACTATATTAATAGTACGTATAATGAATCCACTGGTTTCACTCCTATTCGTTTACATTATGGTAGACATGAACCATTATTGATTAAAACGCCTATACCAATTGTAAGAGAACAAATTAATAGGGATGAAGATAATAATCAAGCTAAAGTAAAGCTTCATATTATGGGTGAAAAAAGAGTAAAGAAATCCCATAATAAACCACATCCATTTAAAATTAATGATTTAGTTCTAGTTAGAACACCCCATGTTAGCAACCTTCAAAGAAATCAGTTCAAAAAATTTCTTAGTCTATATGAGGGTCCATATAGAATATCTTGCAAAGTAGGTGAAAATGCATTTATGTTAACCACACCAGATGGTGAGAAAGGAACTTATAATGCAAGAAGTTTAATTCCATATCCTTCTGAAGTGTGAATTACAATTTTCAAAGGATGTATTGTGGGTGAAGATTTTAGTGTGATGTTCAGATATTATATTTTTATATAATGAAATAATTTATTATCAAGTCAGTAAATGTTAATTTAGGGAGAAATGAATAATATGATAAGAGTGAGTAGATCTTATAAAAGATCAATTTATGAAAAGAGTTATGGATGAATTTAAGAATTTTCATAAATATTGTAGTAGTGATCATAAAATTAATAAATCTTCAGGGATAAAGTTAATCTCTTTAGATGAAAAGTGTCTAAATTTATTAGATAATGATTCATTAAAAACTGCTAATGAAACTAGCAACAAGTTTGGAAGTAAAATACAAAATGTGATTTAAAAGATAGTGTTAACTATAGAAATATGTATTTATAGTTTAGTTTGTGTAAAAGGTGTTATTTAAAGGAATTTAAACATATGATATTTCATAGTAAGATTAGGGAAATAAAAAATGACCTAATTAAAGATATAAATAAAGGAAAAGTGAGACTTAATTTTATAAAGTAAAAGAAAGTCATGATGATTTTATTTAAAATGTTTTCTGGTTGAGATTTTAATGTGATGTTCCAATGCTTTATAAAATTTCATGTTAAAGTGATTTATTATGATATTCAATGATAAGAAAAATGAAGATGATAATTGTAGATTAAAGAAGATGAAGGTAGATGGTTAATTTAAAATTTTTATCCGAAGGAGGAGGATATGTGCCCTTTTGTATGGGTCTCCATAAATTGTTGTATCAATCTATTAAAAAAATTTTAAATTTAAGATATATTTAGCTATATGATGTTAATTTTATTTATAACAATCTTTTAAAAAGTGTAATTAAAGTAATCTATGAATATTTGATATGTGAAAATTGTGCTGATGTTTGAGAGAGACGTTTCAATAGGGATGATAATAGTATATGGTTGGGAAAACTGGCCATAATCAATACTGCATTAATAAATTTAATAAATAAATGTTTAAAGTTAAAAGTTTTAAAAAAAGACAAGTTAAAATTAAATGCATATATTTATTGTTGATAAAGATTAATATTTAATAAGTGAATATAAATATTTTAATTATTAGTAGTACATAATAGAAGATTAATATTTGATTTTAATAATATCGAATTATTATTTTAAAAGTTGTTATAAGATATTATTTATTTTAAAAATATTTATTTTTAAAAATGAAATTGTTAGTTTATTTTTAGATTATTACAAGCGTTTGTAGCTGTGTTGTAAAACAGATGTTAGTTAGACACATACACACATGCTTGTGAGTTTTTTTAGTAAAGTTGCAAAACTATTTTAAAATTCTGTTATAAAATTTATAAATATTATATTGGCTATCACGAGATAAAAATAAAAATAATTAATGTGAAATATTAAATCTGATTTTTAAAATACTGCTTAAAAACATAACGAATAAAAATAGACTTAATTTGTTTATAAAAATAATCTTATAAAAGTTAAAAGTGAAATAAAGTAAGAAAGTATATTTTAAAAAATGTTTAATGGATTTAAATAAACGATAAAGATTAATTTAAGAATTTAATAATGTGATAAATAATAAATATTAAATAAGTCATTATTTATTTTTAATTCTGTCTTGTTGGTAAAATATGTAAATAAGCTAGCAAGTTGATTGTTTAATTTACCAATCAAGTGGGGAGTTTCTTCCGGTATAAAACCAAGGTTCAATTGTTCGGAGGGGGATTGTGATTGTAATTTTTAAAGTAAAGTGTGCTATTAGAGATAGCTAAGTAAAATTATAGACGCTCTCATAATCGTTTTAAAATTATAAGAGAGTAGTTTTTAAAATAATTTATAAAAGTTTACCGACAAATATGCAGTGTTAATTTAATTATAATTTCCTATTGATCGTTTCTATTGAAGCTCAATTTACTATCAAATAGTCATGAAAACATCGTATAAGGATAAAATGTATTGGAGACTTTATACTAAAAATTTAACAAACGCTGGATTAACTAGGAGAGTTACTAGATGCATAAAAGTAATATGTTGGACCTTATATAAATTTAAAAGCTGATTGTAATTAATTTTTATAAAACAGATATTTAAAAGAATGAGAAATACTTCTTTATGAAGAAAGTATTTGTAAATTATAAATTTAAGTATATATCTTGGTAAAGATATGATAATTAACAGTAATTATATAAATATTTGCCTTGTTAAGTCTTTATGGTTTAAAAGACTAAATTTTGACAGTTTTAAAAGGCAAATAAATTGGAAATTTAATGGGTAAAGAAATACCTATAAATAAAAATTATTATATTAGTAAAGTCTGAACGCTGGTCGTACAGAAGAATCTAAAATTAATCTTACCTAAATATTTGTTAAGGAATGCGCAAATAAAATATACGTGGATATCCAAGTCAATTTTAAAATAATTAAATAAGAACTTTATAAACTATTGACTAATACTAAAAATAATAACTTTAAAATAATTTTTCCTTTAAAGAAATGAATCCGGATCATATAAACTATTTTAATTATTATTTTATTCTTATGGTGGAACTGACTTTGACTTTTATTTTATTTTTTAAAAAAGAACGTTTTCATTTTTTCATAAAAACTTTTAAAAACACGTGATGTACCGGAAAAGGAAGTAATGTTTGGTGAAAATTTGTGCCTAGGAAAAAGAACAATTATGGGTGAAAGAAGACACCGTTGGATTTTATGTAATATGTTTTTTATTTATTAACTAACATAAATATTTAATTAATTATTGATTTATTAAAGATAGGAAAGGTACATTTACATTTTTTAAAAAAAAAGCTAAATATTAATATAACATTTCATTGCATAAAGTTTATTTTATAATTATACAACACGTAATATTTTAAAGAATAATTGTTGAGTGTAAATGTGAAATTATTTTGTAAAACTGTAATCCTGGAGGACATCGTGTGACGGACTGTACATTAAAGTATCATTTATGGTAAAAAATTATGTAATAATAATAATTTGATGTATTTGCTATGTTTTCTTTAGATCAACCAAATGTTATTTGATTGTTGAATGAATGTATAAATATTTAAAGAATATACACGCATAATATTAGTAATAACAGTTTTATTTTAATATGCATACTTTAAATTGATGATGTAAATTTAGTACAACATAATATGAGAACCTAGAAATAATTATATGATTCTTTCGTGAATAAATTTTAATGTTTCTGTTACAATATTAGGAATTAGATTTATTATATTAGTGTAAGTTATTTATTTTTCTTTTCAAGTTAGTAAGAGGTATATAAAATCTATATTTTATTTTATTTTATTAGATAAATTAAGTTAATTTTACATAGAAATTTATATTTTGATTGAAGGCTTATCGTATATAGATGATGAGGTATAAGAGATTTTGGATAAATATTATTTTTTTTTAAAATTGGTCATCTATTTTTCTGAAGTTAAATAAGGTTAAAATGACTTTTGTAGATAGAAGTTTTTAGGAAGGAATAAGAATAACAAGTAAAGAAGAGTAATAATTTAAGTAGAAAAGAATCATAGAATTTTATTTGATATAATACTTTAGAAAAATTTGAAATTATTGAATAATTTTAAATATTATTTTAAAAGAACATATACGTATTGCATATTTTGGTAAGACATGTAGTATGAAATTACAACGGAATGATATAAATAATTATAATCAATAATTGTTATTATATTACAAAGTTATATCAGTTTATACATTAATTGATCTTTGAGTAATATTAATAGTAAATGTAATACATACTAGTACATTATAATATAAATAGCAGTAAGACTTAAGTGAAGTAGCATTTAAATTATTAAAGTTTATTTATTTACATATATGCTACATGAATGATATTTCACATAAAACCTTTTCTTGTATTAATTGATGACAAATGATGTTTATTAAAATTTAAAGTCATAAACTTAATTAAATGTTATTGATAGAACATTTTAAGAAATGTATAAATTATCTATTTATGATTATGGAAATAGTAACAGTGTAAAAATCTTGTATTATTATTTTTCTTATTTTTTGTTTATTTTCTTTAGTTCCATTTGTAATGTAAATAGTGTAAATAAGTTATTTGTTAAAGTTGATGTAAATAAATTTGTTTAAGTTGTTTAAAAGTGTGTCGAATTCATTATTTTACACCACAGCATTTGACAACAGATAATTTGAATAAACATAATATTTGCACAATATGAATTTATTATTATTATTATTTTTTTTTAGAAAGAAACACAATATTTTCTTAATATAATTTATAGAAATTGATTGACATTAACATATAATATTACAATGGTCACAAAGTAATTATAATGCACAATATAAGAGTATAATATTATTTATTGCCACAGATTGTTAAATTATAAGATTTTGGTCTATTTTAAAATTAAGATACTATATGGAAATGAAAGACATGTATATGATTTACTTATTTTCTTAATGATTAATAGTATAATAAAATAGATAAGATTAAGCTATACACTAAAGATTATTATTGTTAGTTATTGTTATTAGAATAAGTTAGGTGTATTTAGGTTTGATATTAAATCCCTTATCATTCCTATCTGCACGAATTATTATTACTTTAAGATAATTAGAAGAACCTGAGATTTTTTTTTAATTATATTTCCTTAACAAAAGATTGAGATTTATTTATCTATTATTATTAAAGATAGTTCATTTATAAAAGTCATAAGAGTGCTGTAGAGTTAGTAATGAGATAATAAAGAGGTAATAGTATTCTTATGCCATTGAGACAGTGTCTTGGAAAGACATTGACTCAATGTAAATTCAATTACCAATTGTAACTTCACTTCATAGTCTCATGATTTTAATAAATACTTATTTAATTAGTACATAATATTAAACCATATTAATTTTTGATAAGTTATAATAAATTTTGATAAGATATAGTATTATAAAAAATATATTAAAGATAGTTATATATTTTAGCCGAGCATAATGATTTAATTGAGCTAGTCATATTTTAAGTTATATCATATATCGAGAAGTGAGGGTACAATATATATATATATATATATATATAAAGCAGGAAAGATATCAATCAAATACACAGATTTTTCCATTTCCTCCGTTTATCGAATAGATTTTTTCCAACCCTAAGAGTGAGCTAGCTAGGGTTGATCATCTTATTAAATATATGTTAATATCATTTGGAATAGTAGGAAAAGGATAATTCTTGCTTGAGATTGGTGCATGAGGTCAGTTGCAAGCTGATGCTCATAAATATACTTTATTCAAAAGATTTTTTTTGTTTGATGGTTGTACTGTTGGAATGATGGCCACTGTGGAATATTTCTGACTAGTGTCTTTATGTAGAATATACACATTAGATATAAGTTATATTTATCATTTTTCTTAAAAAAATTGAATGGTATTTAAATTCAATACTATATACAGTCTTCATATACTTCCTACAGGTGTTATGACACCTAAACAGCCATAGTTTCTGTTCACTGTCTCATGTGATTTAATGTATACATTATTAAATAGATCTATTTTAGACAAACATTATACTTGTTGCTGGGGTTACCTGTTAATATATATATAGTACCAAGATCGTAGTTGGTACATAATAAGTTTATCTAAAAAAAATTAGTAAAACATAAATCTTTCGTTCAAAGAAATAATATGTAAAAGTTAAGAGTTCGTTTTTTATTGCAGTTAGATTTCAAAAAATGTGAAATTAAAAGTCAGAGTTTTGAAATAAATGTTAAAAATAATTAATTAAAAGTGGGAAGGGGGTCCACTTTAGAAACCACAAAATTAAAAGAAGTTGGTTTTCAAATAAGTAAAGAATTCCTTTTATTGTTGTTGTTAGTTAAAGAAAATATTGTTCATGAAAGTTATAAATGATTGATTAGAAAAAGGGAAATAAATTAAATGTTGATTTTCAAGTTTAAAATATAAATCTCTTTTTTATTTAAGCTAGCAAAAAAAAGGTCATCTTAAAAAAACTAAATAGTGAACTGATCTCAAACTATATATGTGCGTGCGAATGTAAAATAATGTATGCGTAATAAATATTAAAATGAAATAAAGGAAAATTATATTTAAAAAGCACACAGATGGCTATTAAGTTAAACAAAAAAAAAACAACATGTTTGCTTGGCTACTAATTAAATGATCTCAAAAACACATAGTTAAAGGATTATGAAAGAAATTTTGACAACAGATATTGCCGGTGGACATGAAAACAAAAACATGCCTTACATATAAATAACCAATTTTTATCAGACATTTAGTAGAGTTAATTGCATCAGAGTGGAGACTACAGTTCAGTTCAGTCAGTCAGTTCATATAACAGTTCAGTTTATTATGAATCAACCAAGAATTCAGTGGTAAAACCATGGGAAACATGCAGCTGTTCTCCAGCCTGAACTCCGATGAAAACAGTCATCTACCTGATGAAAATAATGTCTGCATAACAGCTTGAAGAATCTCTGTCAATATTTAATTGTCTCCAGAAATAATATCAACTAAGAATCATCAAATCTCCACACGAAAACTTGAAATCTAACCGGTTAGAAATATTTCATCAAAAGCAACAAAGAGCAAGATGCATCCACATTCAAAATCCTAGGTAAAACATTTTCTTATATTCATTTATAAAGTATCCATCACATTTGTGTGAATCCTCCAAAAGTCAAATTATATGAACTCTATAGCACATAAAAATTGAACTATTGATTTGTGTGTTCTAAATATGTATTTATATTATTTAATGCTTTATTATATATATCAGTGTGTGGATTAATATGTGCATGATCATTAGATAAAACACCACAGTTATGTCAATAAAATTTACAAGAGTATTTAGAATTAGTATATTAAGTGTTAATTAAATAAATTGTCTTTAAACTTAAGCTTTATTTTGTCAGTTAATTCTTTTACCAATATTTTATCAATTCTTTTGCCACTATTTAAGTTAAACAATATTTTGTTATTGATTACAAGTAGCTGAGCTAGTCATGAGTATAGGTGTTGAATTAGTGGCCATTGTTCAAAGTGTGTTGTTTATTCTTCTGAATAAATAACTGGTGCCTGTGTTTATACAAAACAAAAAAGTGCTTTGATCTTGGTGTTGAATTCAACAGTCGAGAAAAAGTTATGTCCTGGAAATGTAATGCTAGTTATATATTTTATAGCTGTCGTTTGGACATACATACTCTCCAAGTATGATCTTCAGAGACCGGTATTTTGAACATTGCCATATTGGAACCTGATACAATATATATATATATATATATTGTACTGCTAATAAAAAGTATTACCAATTTCATGAGAAAAGGTTTAAGATTAAAATTTTATTACAAAAATATTTAAGAGGGCATAATAATTAGTGTTAGACATCTGATGTAAATAGTAAAGTTTAAAAAGAAGTTTTGTTTAATTTTATTGAAAAGTTGTAGTGCAAATTATTAGTATAATTTTATGAATTAAAGTGTAATTAAAGGAGGGGGGTGAATTTAACTAAATAAAAAAAGATTTAAAATGATATCTCTTTCTTTCCATTTATTTAAAAGAAAATAGGAAAATGCATGTGTTTATTTTAAAGATACATTTAAATGTGTATACAGGTGGTATAAAAAAGTTGAATTAAAAAATGAAAAATAAGGTTTGTAATATAAAAATTAAGTTAAATTCAAAGATGGCTACAAATAAACAATGTGATTAATTAATCAGTAATGGCTACAAATAAACAATGGAAATAATTAAAAAGTATATTTTATCCTAAGAAAATTAATCTAATAAGGAATGTGGAATGGGAATTTAATTCATATATGTTATCAAAAAGAATTTTAATCACGGTAAACAATAAGAGTAATAACATATAAATAGACCCAGAAAAAGGGTCATCATCATAGATCAGATCATTTTTAAGCAGTGTTATTCCAGTCAGTACAAATAAATTTTATTTCGAGAAAGTCAAGAAAACATGCATTGCTAATAAGAATTATTCCACTGTGTTACATACTCTAACTGCCCTAACATATCTCAAAATCTCCAATTAGCTGCCATGAATATCTAACAACATGAATCTTTTAAATATTTGTCTGCTGGACTGAAGTGCAGCAAGAACTCACATTTGTGTTTAAATCTAGAATCCAACTGATTAGTACAAAACACATCACACAGGAGAAAGGAGTAGCCATCTATGCAGGATCATGAATCTGAAAATCTATAGGTAATATTAATTATTCTTCATTCCCATTGTGTCATTATAACATTGCAGTCATTGAAATATTTGAAACCTTCAGAATCAGTGTAATAAAGAAACTCAATAACCATCATAAAAAGAACTATTCATGTGCAAGTTCAGTGTGATGAACATATACTGATAGAACTTTCTTAAACATACAAATAGCTTATGGTTAATTATATTTGTGTGATATAAAGATCTAATACTTGGTATTTATTGAGCTTTATGTTAATTTATAACATGGCTGCATGATACCTAATATGTATTATTATTTTATTCAGAAAAGAAATGTTGAATGAATTCATAAATTAGTTC
Source organism: Epiperipatus broadwayi (assembly GCA_028023455.1). NCBI lineage: Eukaryota > Metazoa > Onychophora > Udeonychophora > Euonychophora > Peripatidae > Epiperipatus > Epiperipatus broadwayi. The sequence goes on along the minus strand of JAQFVV010000552.1, from coordinate 227,460 downwards.
TCAGTTAATTTTAAAATATTAAAATAAATTATATGTCAGTCAATTCTTTTACTAAACAGTTTATTATTATATTACTTTTTCAATTGAGATAGTCATGGAATGTTTCAAGTGCTGGATTATGTGCCTACCATCCAGGCATGTTAGTTATTTATAGTAATTAGCTGATGCCTGAGATTTACCTCAACAAATAAAATTCTTTTGGTGTAGGGGTTTGAATCTAGCAGTTGAGGTGAGCCACAGTCTGAAAATGTGATTGGATCATGATTTACATAGCTCGGTATGACTGTGGGTATTGTTGATAGCTCTGCTATCAATGGTATTCTCCCATCTGCTTGAAGGGCTGATTCATTCACTTAATATTTATAATATAAAAATATAAAAAATAAAGTTATGTTAACAAAGGTCTAAAACCCAATTCAAACAAATTTATTTGAATAGACCCAGTTCAATATATTTTCTTAAATCATAATTGCACAATCAGTCCATTTTAAATTTAAGTTGTTTATTTCATAATTTTTAGAAACCATTCACACACATCTGCATTACATTTTGCTTATTTTTTTACATTAATTATTGAAGTTTTCATAGAATATTGTAATGACACTACTGTGATAAAAATTGACTTATCCACTTTTTTATGACTATTTACAATTATTTTTTACTAAAAATTTGAATTAAAATGTTCTATGAACTACTGACAACTTCAGGGTAATAAATAAAATATCTTGTGAAAAGCAGCATACAGATTATAAGAAGAAAAAAGTGTAGCAAACTAGAGGTCATTAAGTTGTAGAGTTTTTGAATATGAATATTAAAAACTCTCCAACCTATTTTTTAAAAAAAATGAACATGTTTTGTAGTGTATTTAATTACTTGTAATTACTTTTACAAAATATTATCATAAAAATTATTAAAAATAAGATATATTATATTTTCACTTAGTTTTTTTGTTTTTTTTTAGATATACACCTGGGTCTGTTTTTACACGGACTTATTTAACATAATTTTGAAGATATGCGATTCGTGTTTCATGGGAAGTCGACCTCTGATAAAGCGCTATTACTTTAAATAATAAATTTCACGCACTTACGTTACATTGAAAGTAATAGCACATTATTGGAATTCTACTTTCATCTTAGTAATTTCAATATTTTCAGTGCTTTATAATAGTAAGATTTTATGCAATAATAAAATTAAAATCATGATTGCCACATTTTATGTATACACACATTAAATTTTACAAGATTATAATGTAAATTTATTCAAACATTGTGCATGTTAATTTTGCATTTTAAATCACATTCTGTTTTTGATTTTTAAAAAAGAACATAATCAATTATTAATCATTTAGTGTCCACAAGTTTATTTTAATAAGGTCAGTAATAGCAGTGGGCACAATTAAAAATCTGATTTTTAATTGTAATTAATAATTTAAAAATTACTTACGGGCGATTTGAAATTAATGTGATGTAAAACAAAATTTGATTTTTAAACGGAATTGAAAATTAAAGACAAAAATAAGAATTTAATTTTTAGTTGTTAGTTTCAATTAAATTTTTCACAGCAATGGTGAATAAATGTCTTTTTATTATCATAAGTCTATGTTCATAAACAATTAATAAAATTATCATCATCATCAACAGAAAACCGTTAACACAACATGAGAGTGAACTTGGTGCTAGTTGTATTTCCTCTTGTGAGAATAATTGCTGAGATATTCTTGACTTCATTTAAGGAGAAACCAAATACATCACATCACATGAGAATCAGTTTTTTTTACTAGTTTGCAAATGAACGTGCTTTTGAGCAAATAGCGATAATAATTAAAACGTGTATAAAACTGTAAATTACTGTACTGTAAATTATGCATCAAAATATATTATTTTGAATAAAATTAAATATTATAGTTAAAAAAAGTTTGTCTTCTATCAATTTTTTTCAAATTATAAATTTTTTATTAGTCATATTTTATTTCCTTATTTTTTTTTTTGCGCGAATTTTAAAGTAATTTTACGTTGGTGCTTTGCTTTTACGCAAATTTTGAAAAATCACAGACCGCATCCCCCCTTTTTCAATGTAAGTTGTGTCTATTTTTGTGTGATTTTGTTTGTGCATGTTAACTGAGGAACCTATCTATTGCGTAAAATGAGACCCAGGTGTTACACTTTTAAAAATAAAAGTTAAAAACTTGAAAAATGTTATGTAGGAGCATGAAAATAATGGTCTTGAAATTCTTCCAAATTGTTATTAATTAATGATCATTCTGAACTTGTGTCATAATTTAAAAAATATAACAACAATTATAAATTTCAGTCAAATATTTCATAGACTTGTTATGTCTTTATAATAATTCATTCTGTTTTAAAAATTGGAACTGATTCAGTTTACAAAAATATTATGGCAGTTTGTATATTTACTATCTTAATATAAACTGAGCACTGCTTATATATATATATATATATATATATATATATATATATATATATATATATATATATATATATATATATATATATATATATATATATATATATATATATATATATATAAGTGTGTGGGTATGAGCTGATGATCAAGACCAACTGCTGAATTCTGACTCAGTATATAAAATACAAATATTGGAGAGGAGATCATTTATCTTTTTACTTATATGTAGTTATGTGTACCCATTATGTAAAATAAAATGGATAAGTGAAGGAAGTTTGAATGTCTGTATTCAATCCCTTTTGATTATATATACATATGTCAACAGATGGCATTTACCAAAAACACCATCAAGCGTATGTTTACATAAACATCAGAGCACGCACTCACTATCTCTAACTTTAATTCCTATTTCAGATCATGATTTCAAGCTATTTGCTATTGTCAGTGAAAGACAGGAATAAGAAACTAGATCTAAACACAAACTCTGAGCGTTTATGAAATAGTTTCTATTCAGCTTGCAAGCGTGAATCTTTTAGACACGTAATGTCTTCAAACTCAGCATAGCAAGCCAGATAGCTATATGGGTCTGATCTCAGTTTAGAATTACCACATAGTAGAAGCCTCTGCAATATATATATATATATATATATATATATATATATATATATATATATATATATATATATATATATATATATATATATATATATCATTGCTAGAAAGACCTCAAAGGTACATTTATGAAAAACAAAAATCAAGTTAAAAACTTGCTAACACTTGTATTTATGTCAACAGATGGCATTGTACCAAAATCATGGTCAAGTGTATGTTTACATAAATGTCAGAGCATGCATTCACTGCTCTGACATTTATGTAAACATACGCTTGATGGTGTTTTTGGTAGAACACCATCTGTTGACATAAATACAAGTGTTAGCAAGTTTTTAATTTGTTTTTTGTTTTTCATAAATGTACCTTTGAGGTCTTTCTAGCAATGATATATATTGCAGAGGCTTCTACTATGTGGTGATGCTGAACTGAGGTCAGACCCATAGAGCTATCTGGCTTGCTATGCTGAGTTTGAAGACATTACGTGTCTAAAAGATTCACGCATGCAAGCTGAATAGAAACTGTTTTATAAACGCTCAGAGTTTGTGTTTAGACCTAGTTTCTTATTCCTGTCTTTTATTGACGATAGCAAATAGCTTGAAATCATGATCTGAAAGTGGAATTAAAGTTAGAGATAGTGAATGCTCTGACGTTTATGTAAACATACGCTTGACAGTGTTTTTGGTAGAACGCCATCTGTTGACATAGATACAAGCATTAGCAAGTTTTTAACTTGTTTTTTGTTTTTCATATATATATAATTATTCAAAACAATACAATAATTAATACAGTAAAACAATATTTTAAAAAACAAATATATACCACAATTTAATAGAAGTACTTTCAACTATCTATGTAGTCGTTATGAACTAGATTCAAATTGTATTAAAAAAAGAAACCGTTACAAATGTAAACAAAAGTAATATGTCATACATCAATTTTCCCACAATTCATTAATTTTTATATTATCTGTTTATCAAATGTTGCTTTTCACTTTTTATTAACATAGCTTCTTTAATTTTGCATTTATTATTATTTCTTTCAATACACATAATCTTAACTTTATTAAAATCAAAATCAAAAACATAATTCCATGTTACATTATGATCAAAAAATACTGATGGTGATACATCATCATTTCTAACATTCTCTTGTCATGATTTTTGTACTTGTTTATTTAACAACAAATGCTCTTTTGATCTTTTCTCCAATGTACATCAAGATTCCCCAATATATGCCTTTCCACAAACACACAGCCATTTATATATTGCACAACTTTGATTTAAAATACTACATCTAATTTTTGAATTATTTATTAATCTATTTAAATTAGGAGTAGTATAAAATGCAACTCAACATATATTTTTATATATTTGTTTTATAAATTTTACTTGTTCATTACAAAGAAATGGTATTTTTGTTTGTGGAAGTTTAGATATCATAAATGTGTTATTCAATGAATTAAATAGTTTAGAAGGTTTAAAACGGACTAAATCTTTTGAAGAAAAAATGTCAATTCAGTATTTAGATATTAAAGTTACTCATAATAAAAATAAATTAGATTATTGTATGGTAATAAAAGATATTGAAAAAAGAGGATATATTCCTTGGTATTCAAATGTGCCAATATCACATAAATTATCCAGTTTAAAATCATTTTTATTTAGGAATAATAAATTATGTAAATATAGTTCTGATAAAATAGGTAACATAAATGTATTTATTAGGAATTTGTTAAATGTTGGATATGATCATAAATTAATTTATAATATTTTTACTAAGTTTAATAATAATAGAAATGTTTTAGGGGCTATAGATATTGATAAAATAAAATATACTTTGATATCAATACTATTTACTTCTAATGAACAAGTGAAATTTGTAAAACAGATATATAAAAATATATGTCGAGTTGCATTTTATACTATTCTTAATTTAAATAGATTAATAAATAATTCAAAAAATAGGTGTAGTATTTTAAATCAAAGTTGTGCAATATATAAATGGCTGTGTGTTTGTGGAAAGGCATATATTGGGGAATCTCAATGTACATTGGAGAAAAGATCAAAGGAGCATTTGTTGTTATATAAACGAGTACAAAAATCAATTCAAGAGAACGTTAGAAATGATGATGTATCACCATCACTATTTTTTGATCAAATGAAACATGTAATTATGGTTTTGATTTTTATTTTAATAAAGTTAAGATTTTGTGTATTGAAAGAAATAATAATAAACACAAAATTAAAGAAGCTATGTTAATAAAAAGTGAAAAGCAACATTTGATAGACAGGCCACCAATATAAAAATTAATGAATTGTGGGAAAATTGATGTAGGACATATGACTATTTGTTTACATTTGTAACATTTTTTTTAATACAATTTGAATCTAGTTGATAACGACTACATAGATAGTTGAAAGTATTTCTATTAATTTGTGGTATATTATTGTTTTTTAAAATATTGTTTTACTGTATTAATTATTGTATTGTTTTGAATAATTATATATATTTTATTATAATTGGAATACAGACATTGATTAATAATTTACACTCACACACATACACACACACACACACACACACACATATATATATATATATATATATATATATATATATATATATATATATTAAAGTCATAAGAATATATAGAATATTTTATGATGTATTAGCAATCTTTTAAAAGGTTCAATGTGTTCTAATATTTTACTAGAACTTTCTTATAGTCAACTAAATGGAATACATTTCAAACATTATATTTTTCTTGTTAAAATGTTGCATTTTAATTATTGAATTCTTAATGAATTTTATTTTGAAGTGGTTGAAAGAAATCTACGGTGCAATAAAATCTAAAGATAATGATCATTCAATATTGTTTATACATTATTTGATTTTAGTTAACTTTTGCCATTAATTTTACATTAAAAAAGTCATTTTAATGCATGTTTTCTATGTGAAGGATCGTTTGGGTGTACACATAATATAAGAAAAATTGATAGTCTTGTAACATTTATAAGTTTTAATAAACTAGATTTTGTCTGGTAACTTGTTTAGGTTTACTCAAAATCTTTATTGTGGATAGACTAAAACAAGTTATGATTTATTTTATGATTACATATTTGTTTACCACAAATTAATTCATAAATTAGTATTTTTTCATTTGATTTTGGAGTACGTATTTTGTCCACTACTACTTATTATTATGAATATAATGACACAATATAGCATACTAAATTCTTGTTCCTATAATATATCCAACATTTTAATTGTTTCATTATCATCTAATGTCATTAAACTATCATCATTATACTTTAAATTGAAAATTTTGAATATCATTTAATTTAATAACTACAAAGTGAAACAATCACAATCTATATTTTAAAAATAAATATAATTAAACAAGCTCAAACTAAATAATTATTATCTATCTTATGATTGTACTGATGTTTGATAACTAATCTAACATTTTACAAATGTTCACTAGTGTCATAGCTGTTGGTGAATTTTATAACAAAAGTTCTAATAGTTATTGTATTTAATATTTCAAAATTTAAAATGTAAAATAGATGTAAAACAGAGCAGCTTAAGATTTATTTAAAATAAATATTAAATGGAAATTTATTAAATATGCTAAACCCTTATTCACTTATTTAATTATAGGAACTTGCTAATTGATACACCAATATCAATTTTAACTTATATTTACATTCATTAGATATTTATACTAGTGGATTAATAGTATTTTGAAGTCTTTATTTTACATGTTACAAGAAATCAGTAAGATCTAGTATTATATTTATTTTTCATTTCAATTATGTAGATGTAAATTGGAGATTTGAAGTAAGAGCATATAGTCTTTCACTTTTTTACTTCAATATATTTTTATTGTAAACTTTGAATAATTGATTTGATTTTGGAGAGACTCTGTCTCTTAGGAATCACACACAATTATAATTTGTAGACATCAATTATAAGCCATAGCGGAAATTTTTCTTTTGGGTTTTATTCAAGGAAAAAATGATACCTCAATTTGAATACATTATGATGTTATTCTCATTGCTCACATTTTATACTAGTTATATATATATATATATATATATATATATATATATATATATATATATATATATATATATATATATATATATATATATATATATATATATATATATATATAATATTATCATCATCATTATCAACCATTATCAATCCACTGCAGGATGAAGGTCTCTCCAAGTTTAATCCATCTTCTTCGATCCTTAGTTTCTCTTCTCCACATCACCCCTGCACACTTTCTTATTTCATCCATCCATCTCACATGTGGTCTCTTTCTGGGTCTTTTAAAATCTCTTGGAATCCAGTTTAAAATTTCAATTGTCCATCTATTATCATCTCTTCTAGCAATATGTACAGCCCAACTCCACTTCAATCTTTTAATTTTTTCAACGAGGTCAGTAACACCTGTTTGTTCTCTTACCCATACATTGCATTTTCGATATCTTCTTGTTACTCCCAACATACATCTCTCCATACTTCTTTGAGTGGTCTGAAGTCTTTGTATTGCTCTTCAATTGAGTGTCCAAGTCTCAGATCCATAAATAAAAACTGGTATAACACATTTGTTAAGAACATTCCTTTTCAAACACATAGGCATATTTCCTTTTAGTATCAAGTTATTTCTACCAAAAGCACTCCAACCAAGTTTAATTCTATGATTAATTTTTTCCATTATGTTTCCATCTGTATTAATAATCTGACCAAGGTATTTGTAACCGTCAACTTCTTCTAATTCATCATAATCAATCTTTATTTTTATATTTGAGCAAATCGATTAAACATTAATTTAGTCTTTTTAACATTTATCTTTAGTCCTACTTTCCTACTTTCATCTGATAACTCTGCAACATTTCCTGCAGCTCTGAAACATTATTTGCAAAAACAACTACATCATCTGCGAAATCTAAATGGCTTAAATAATCTCCATTTACTTTCACTGTTATAGTTTCCCATTTTAATCCACAAAATACTTCTTGCAGCACTGCTGTAAAAAGTTTTGGAGATATGGAGTCACCTTGTCTTACACCTTTCTCAATGTTGACTTTCCCAGTATCATTATGTAATCTAATTGTTGCTGTTGCATTTTTATAAATATTCTTTAAAATATGACAATATCCTGGATCTATACCATGATGATCCAATGCTTTAATCACTGAAAAAATGTTTATAGAATCAAATGCCTTTTCATAATCTACAAATCCTAAACATAATGACAACTCATATTCATTTCTCCTTTTTATAACTTCTCTCAATACCTGAATATGATCTACTGTACTAAAACCACATTTAAATCCAGCATGTTCTCTTGGTTGGTGGAAATTCAATGTTCTCTGTAGACGAGTTGTAATTATTTTGGTAAATTTTTTATATAAAACTGATAAAAGGCTGATAGGTCTGTAATTTCTAATATCTTTTCTATCACCTTTTTTAAATATTAATATTATTACTGCATTCTTCCAATCATCCGGTACATCATTATCATTTAGACATTTAGTATATGACTTTGCTAAAAAATTTTCCATTTCTTCACCTGCTTCTTTTAATATATCAATTATAATTCCATCATTACCTGGAGCCTTTCCTTTCTTTATACATTTAATTGCATTTCTCACTTCTTCATTTAAAATTCTGGGCAATTCGGAAGATGTAATAGATATAGGAGGTACTTGTTCTTTATTACTATATAATTCGTGATAAAAATTTCTACCATTTTTCATGATGTCATCTCTCTTTTTAGTAATAATTCCATCTTTTTTTCTTATTGCAGATATAAATTTCCTACCAATACCAAAATGTTGTTTTACATTCTTAAGACTTTTATTTATATATATACCTAGGTCTCTTTTTACACGGACTTATTTAACATGATTTTGAAGTTGCGCGATTCATGTTTCACCGGAAGTCGATCTCCGATATTGCACTATTACTTTAAATAATAAATTTTGTGCACTTATGTTATATTGAAAGTAATAGCACATTATTGGAATTCAACTTTCAACTTTGTAATTTCAATATTTTCAGTGCTTTATAATAGTAAGATTTTATGCAATAATGAAATTAAAATCATGATTTCCACATTTTATGTATACACACATTAAATTTTACAAGATTATAATGTAAATTTGTTCAAACATTGTGCATATTAATTTTGCATTTTAAATTACATTCTGTTTTTGCTTTTTAAAAAAGAACGTAATCAATTATTAATCATTTAGTGTTCACAAGTTTATTTTTAAAAGGTCAGTAATAGCAGTGGGCACAATTAAATTTGACAATTAAAATCTGATTTTTAATTGTAATTAACAATGTAAAAATTACTTATGTGACTTGAAATAATGTGACGTGAAATTTTATTTTTAAACGAAATTGAAAATTAAAGACAAAAATAAGAATTTAATTTTTAGTTGTTAGTGTTAATTAAATTTTTCCTAGCAGTTGTGAATAAATGTCTTTTTATTATTATAAGTCTAAGTTCATAAACAATTAATAAAATCATCATCTCAAAGATTAATTACTAATTACGTTGTCAACAGAAAAACATTAACACAACATGAGAGTGCAAACGAACGTGTGTTTTGGAAAATAGCGATAATGATTAAAACATGTATAAAAAAATGTAAATTACCATACTGTAAATCATGCATAAAATTATATTATTTTGAATAAAATTAAATATTATAGTTAAAAAAAGTTTGTCTTGTATCAATTTTTTTCAAATTTGAATTTTTTTATTAGTCATATTTTATTTCCTTTTTTTTTTTTTTTTGCGCAAATTTTAAAGTAATTTTACATTGATGCTTTGCTTTTATGCGAATTTTGAAAAATTACAGACTGCATCCCACCTTTTTTAATGTAAGTTACGTCTATTTTTGCACAATTTTGTTTGCGCATGTTTTCTGAGGAACCTATCTATCGCGTAAAATGAGACACAGGTGTATATATATATATATATATTAGTCATGTGACATCTATATATATATATATATATATACATTAGTCATGTGACATCTGACTTGATTTTTGTGTATTTTTATTTTTATCTGTTAAGGCTTTGGTGATTTTATATTGCTATTGCTATTAATATATGGTGTATCTGAACTTAGTTCAGTCCCATATCTATGTCTGAAAATTTTAGACTTTCTACTTAATATTTATACATTAGATAAAGTGATGAGATTGTTCTGGTATTTTTAATCTAATGCTTGAATATCCTGGCACCTCACTGACAACCAATAGCAGAAACGGGTCTGAGATTGAGAATATTCTGCAAAGCTTGTTAACCCTTTTCCCGCCTCTTACGAAGCTCCTCGTCGACATCTGACGTCACTCTAACTCTTCCAGTTCTTATGCTAAAATATTCGTTTGACAGGTATTGAATAGGTTTTTAAAAGTTCTGTAAGATGGTGCCCTCTTCCAAATTATTTTACAAGTAATAAATTAAAAAAAAACGCATTTAAACCTAAACAAAGAAAGAACATTAGTTGTGATTGGTTCTTAGCATGCTCTCAGCCAAAAAAGACATTCTGATTGGCTGGAAAGAACAAAGAAACCGCCTGATCAAAGAAAATAAAGAAAAACGCTGAGATTTTCATTTCGAATATGATTTAAAGTATTATAAAAGAATATTTTGAGAAATTACAAATTATTTTCAGAGAGATTACTAAAAAAACAAAATTATTTTCGAAAAATATTGAAGATTTTAGTAAAAATATTTAAGATTTAGTAAAAAAAAATATTTACCTTTCTATAACGTAAAAGCCGACCTTTTTGTTTATATTATAGCTTTTATGTTGTCGAAATTGAATATTTTAGAATAAATAAATAGCAATTTTTTTTTGAAAGAATTTTCGTTCTCTTCATAACCTGAAAAATTAGTAATATACATTTTATAAACGTATCTGAGTTGAATTTAATATTATAGGCGAATATGTTTTAACAATAGGCTTTGTCTTCAGTTTGTGAGTTGGCCAATTAAAAGATTTGATTTTTACTTCATTCAACCAATAATATAATTAGCAGTTTAAGGGTTAAGAGCTTATTTTGCGAGCACTATATATAAAATTTGTAAATACAAGTTTATTTTATACTCTTGATGAATATATTATATTGAGAAATGTAAAATAAATCCGTAACTAAGTATTCTATTTAAATTCATAGATATATATTTATTTTAAAAGAGTTGTTTTTTTTTAAAAAAGGGATCTCTTTTTAATTTTTCGTGACTGTTTTAAATAATTCAATTTTGTTTAGATTACATTAACAATTTTTTTAAAAATAAAAATAGAACAGAAAACTTAGTTATTGATTTATTAGACATATATAATTATGTAAACATACTAAATATGATATGTACATTAAGAGTTTACAATGAAATAAGCATATTATTAAAAAGAAAGAAAAAAAATATGTTGTCTCATGACCATTATTTAAACAAATAAAAATTATAAGAATATTATTAACTGCAAAATGTTGAATTATTAAATAATTTTCATATTTCCCAGCCATTATAAAATAAGTATTTCAAATAAATTAGGGCAATTTAACTTAATCACATATTAATTTTCATGCTATTAAATATATTAATCTCATTGTAATTTGAAAAAGATCAAAAGTTACCAAACTAATATACATACATTTTCCAAAATCAATGAAAACATTTAAGAGCCAATAAATATAAGTCATTGTTCTTATTATGTGTTTTAGCTGTTTTTTTTAATATTTTGAAAGTTCCTATATAATATTTTGGATTTTTTTTTTTTATTTCTAAATAAAAAAAAAGAAATAAATTATGCATTATTTACTGAATCATAACATTGGATAAAATTCAAATTCTCAATAAATATGGGCAGAAAAAATGTCAAATATGAAGGATTAATGTTTAGCTGTGTTGTGTAACTATAAAAAAATCAATTATATAATTTGTTTCACTGGATAATAAACATGGGCCTGTTTTAAAGAGTTTTTTATATAATGTTACATTCCGAATGACATCATTATATTATTATAAAAAAACAATAATTAAATATTTCAGTTTAAAATATGTTTTTCAATAAAGAATGTCTTTCTTATTATCTCTATTTTGCTTGAATTTGAACAGCTCAAACTTAAAAAATAATTTGTGGACATATTTTAGAATGTTATTGATCAATAACAAGTTTTAAACTAAGTAAAACATCCCACAATAGCTGAAGTCCAGAGAAAAGCATGTTACTAAAACATGTAAATATAATGTCAGTATTAATATATATTTATAAAACCAAAATTGAAAAAAATAATCAAAACACCAATAGATTCATTTCTAGGAACCTATATTCCACTGTGTGACACTGTACCTCTTCTTTTTTCTATACACATTATAGTAGTATATATAAACTATAATTGATAAATGCATTTACCTATTATATGACTGTTATTCATCATACTTTAAAATAACTATAATTATTATAAGAAAATATTTTTAATGAGTTTAATTTAAATAAAATATTAATAAATGTCTCATTTTAAAATAAAAACTAGGTTGTTTAAATAAATAAAAACTTATTTTATTGAATTGATTGTTACAACAGTTTTTATAGCAATAACATAAATTCATCTAAAATTTCTGCTGCAAAAATAGCAATATAGACTGTTTGTTTAGTCCAGTAGCAGACTATATAATATATAATATAATTGGAGAAAGTTTTACAAGACTAATTAAATCATTTTATACATAAAAATATTTACAATCAGAATGTAATTCTATAAATGGAATAATTATCAAATTAAATGTTTTCATTTATATAGAAATTTTATCAATTATCATAAAGGCATATCAGTGCAATGATGAGGCACCTTATTGCAGTGCATAACCTGAACAGCTGGATGTCTTCATTTTCTGTAATTATATATTAGTCATGCCAATCTCTGTTAGAAAATGTTAACCCTCAAGCAAAATTCAAAGCAAAATTACTTAAATTCTACCTTTTTTAAAAAAAAAAAAACTTTAGAATATTATAGAAAATATTCTATAAAATAAGAATTATATCTTACTTCAAATGAATTTTATTAAAAAAATAAAGTAGAAATAAAAATAAAGGGTAGTTGTGAGATTTGACCCATGTGGCCACCAGAGATGCTGGTCAGGGTCAACCTCAGAAATACTTAGAGTAGGGGCCCAAATGCAGCATTGCAAATTTCAGCCGAAATATGGCACTGCTCACATCGTGTAAGCACAGGAACATTCCACCAGCTGGCTGGCAGCAAAGCTGCCCACTTGTTGGCTCTGCTCACAGTGCGTAAGCCCATTTAGCTTACACCATCTGCTACCAGCAGATACCTAGAACCTTGATGGCGCTGATTGCTCTAAACACATCTAGCTTATGTGGCATCTGCTAACAGCGACTACCAAGATTCTAGCGAACTACGTGGTACTGTTTCTCCACAGTTACACATGGAAAAACTATGCACTGATAGAGTTTATGTACATACTTAAAATATGAATGGCATATAATGTACAGGTGTGATTAATTAATAAGCTACAACTATTTAAATATTCTTTCAAACTTAATAGTAATGCATGCTATTTCACAGTTTTATAAATGGATGTGTTTTTAATTTTTTTTCAAAATCAATCTTTTTTTTAAATTATTTACTGTATGTCAAAATGTTATACATAAGTCGAGCAATGAAATTTGCTATCATGGCCGCTTGAATGGCATCATAGATTTACATACGAAAGTACGCTATAATTATACAGGTTTGATAAAGTTATCATGCAGAAATCCTCATAATTATTCGTAAAATATTTTGTTAATCTATAAGACAATTCTAAATTTAAAAATCGATCTTTTTTTTAATTATTTTCTCTAAAAGTGTTTTTTTTTTTTTTTAAATTAAAAAAAAATGTAATTTTTACGACAATCGTTTTTTTTTTTTTTTTTTTTTTTTTTTTTATAAAAAAGCTATACCCCCCCCTTCTTTCAAAACTAGAGACATTCCAAAGATAAAATCTAATATATTTAATTAATAGGGACTTTACTAATGAATAGCTATGGTCAATTAGTGAATTGGATTGATTTAATGAAACAGAAACTGATATATGATGAATTATATTTATTGACAATTTCATATATACTTGAGATAACCCATTACTTAGCATTGGACAAAGCTCGCAGGCATTTTATTTACTAAACAACATTACTCTAGGCCTCTTAGCAAAATAAATTTGTGGCTATTATTTAATTGCGCTAATTTTATGCTTTATAATAAATCACTACATTCCAGTTATTAGTTATGCCTTTTCATCATCAGTTTGAGTGGCTATTATAGATGTAATCAAATTAAGTCTGGAGTGAAGTTTAATAATACATCTGATTATGATAAATTTATATATTAAATATGGGCATATAAAGCCTCACAGATAGCTTTAGATCGAACAGGTTTTCAAGAATGCTTCGGTTCAAAGCGAGAGTTGGCTATAGAGATTTTACGGTGCTGATATAGTACGCGCTCGGCGGCCATTTTGAATTTGAAAACAGCCAAAAACACTGCTGGCACATGCAAGCGATAAATGTCATCGACTAGAAACACTCATTTTTTAAAAAAGTAAATCGCCTGAGGCACTATAATTAAAAAAGGTGTTGGGAAGGGACTACACTTAAAAAAATTGCAGGAAACGTCACATTAAATAGCTTAAGGTGATACTATCAAAAAAAAAAGGGCGTGAAAAGGAAAAGAGATGAAAATTAAAAAATGCTTTAAAATAAACCAAAAACGCTAATTTATATATATAGTCATAATCAAACATTGCAATATTTACAAAAATCCGTTAAAATATAGCCACCACTAGAAAAAATCAAACATTACTTTGAAATAAACCAAAAACGCCAATTTATATATATAATCATAATCAAACATTACTTTAAAATAAACCAGAAAAAAGGTGGTGGGGAGGGACTACACTTAAAAAAATGGCGGGAAAACGTCATATTAAATAATATAATGCTATAAATAAAACCTTACTTTAAAATAAACCAAAAACGCTAATTTATATATATATAGTCATAATCAAACATTGCAATATTTACAAAAATCCGTTAAAATATAGCCACCACTAGAAAAAAATCAAACCTTACTTTAAAATAAACCAAAAACGCTAATTTATATATATATAGTCATAATAAAACATTGCAATATTTACAAAAATCCGTTAAAATATAGCCACCACTAGAAAAAATCAAACATTACTTTAAAATAAACCAGAAAAAAGGTGGTGGGGAGGGACTACACTTAAAAAAATGGCGGGAAAACGTCATATTAAATAATATAATGCTATAAATCAAACCTTACTTTAAAATAAACCAAAAACGCTAATTTATATATATATAGTCATAATCAAACATTGCAATATTTACAAAAATCCGTTAAAATATAGCCACCACTAGAAAAAATCAAACCTTACTTTAAAATAAACCAAAAACGCTAATTTATATATATATAGTCATAATAAAACATTGCAATATTTACAAAAATCCGTTAAAATATAGTCACCACTAGAAAAAATCAAACATTACTTTGAAATAAACCAAAAACGCCAATTTATATATATAATCATAATCAAACATTACTTTAAAATAAACCAGAAAAAAGGTGGTGGGGAGGGACTACACTTAAAAAAATGGCGGGAAAACGTCATATTAAATAATATAATGCTATAAATCAAACCTTACTTTAAAATAAACCAAAAACGCTAATTTATATATATATAGTCATAATAAAACATTGCAATATTTACAAAAATCCGTTAAAATATAGCCACCACTAGAAAAAATCAAACATTACTTTAAAATAGACCAGAAAAAAGGTGGTGGGGAGGGACTACACTTAAAAAAATGGCGGGAAAACGTCATATTAAATAATATAATGCTATAAATCAAACCTTACTTTAAAATAAACCAAAAACGCTAATTTATATATATATAGTCATAATAAAACATTGCAATATTTACAAAAATCCGTTAAAATATAGCCACCACTAGAAAAAATCAAACATTACTTTGACATAAACCAAAAACGCCAATTTATATATATAATCATAATCAAACA
Organism: Epiperipatus broadwayi; assembly: GCA_028023455.1. Classification (NCBI taxonomy): domain Eukaryota; kingdom Metazoa; phylum Onychophora; class Udeonychophora; order Euonychophora; family Peripatidae; genus Epiperipatus; species Epiperipatus broadwayi. The sequence continues at coordinate 211,281 of JAQFVV010000552.1, read as the reverse complement.
TTACTTTAAAATAAACCAGAAAACGCTAATATTTATAGTCATGATAATCAAATATAGCAATCGTAAATCTCAAAATATTAACCCTATGTTAAAGCATTTTTTTTTTTAAAAAAATCGTAAATGGTATTTACAAAAACACATTAAAATATAGCGATCATTAGAAAAATAATAAATGCTATTTTAAAAATATCAGTCCGATCTATCAACGCTATATACTAAATCAGTATTATAATTTTAAAAAACAATATTTAAAAACTATAATGCTATAAATGAATCATTGAGTTGTAGCGTCACATTGAATAGCCAAAGGTTTATACTATGGAAAAAAAAAAGGGCGGGAAAAGAAAAAGAGATGAAAATTAAAAAATACTTTAAAATAAACCAAAAACGCTAATTTATATATATAGTCATAATCAAACATTGCAATAGCATTTATTTAAATAATTTTTTACTAATATTTTAATAATTTAAAAAAAATTACCAGCTCTCGATCGGAGGGATGGTCGTCCGCTCAGGCTAAATTTGGTTCTTTCTAGATCTTTTCATTACTGCAATACCACAAAACATCAAATTATACTTTTAAGATTTAGGTTTATTATTTTAAAGAAGACACCAGTAAAATTAATTTATTCAGGAAATATCGCAGCTTGATATGGCCTCTTTCAAATTTATTTTTAAAACTGTGTACTTGGGTCTGACACAAGGTATCTATGACGTAAGATAATTTCCAAGAATTATAGTTCGGATTGGGCCTTTGTCTTATTAAGATAAAAGAAAGTGTTAAGTTAAACTTTCAAATTTAAAAAAAAAAAAACAACTGTAAACCAGCTAATGGACTTTTATGCTTCAAGCCTAACATCGTTATGTATATAATCTTATAATAATGTATTTTGATGTATAATATGTGTGCACATCTAATATATAAATATATTTATTTATATATTAGATGTGCGCACATACACATAAACATACATTATTATACATCAAAGTACATTATTATAGGATTATACACGTGGTCTGGGATGGGTTTGAATTTGACAAACAGGCCTACTATGAAAAGCAGGACTCTTTTTGTGCTTTTTTGTTTTTGCAATATTTTCGGAATAAATATATATGAGTACATGTTGTGTATTATAATTTATTGCCAATTTATTTTTATATTTTTTTATAATAAATTACCAAATAATTTTATTTGCGTCTTTAAAGTGTTAAAACTAAAATCTTACAAGTAATACATGTTTCGGCACATATATATATATATATATGAGTACAAGTTGTGATGTATAATATGTTACATTGCGATTATATTTTGAAATCATTAATTTATTATATCCAAAACCCCAATTTTTTTATAATAAATTTTAACCCTCTTTTGCATTTCATTACTAGTTATGCTTGAGGCATAAAAGTCCATTAGAACTGTTTTACAGTTGTTGTTTTTTTAAATTTGAAAGTCTAACTTAACACTTTCTTTTATCTTAATAAGACAAAGGCCCAATCCGAACTATAATTCTTGGAAATTATCTTACGTCATAGATACCTTGTGTCAGACCCAAGTACACAGTTTTAAAAATAAATTTGAAAGAGGCCATATCAAGCTGCGATATTTCCTGAATAAATTAATTTTACTGGTGTCTTCTTTAAAATAATAAACCTAAATCTTAAAAGTATAATTTGATGTTTTGTGGTATTGCAGTAATGAAAAGATCTAGAAAGAACCAAATTTAGCCTGAGCGGACGACCATCCCTCCGATCGAGAGCTGGTAATTTTTTTTAAATTATTAAAATATTAGTAAAAAATTATTTAAATAAATGCTATTGCAATGTTTGATTATGACTATATATATATATAAATTAGCGTTTTTGGTTTATTTTAAAGTATTTTTTAATTTTCATCTCTTTTTCTTTTCCCGCCCTTTTTTTTTCCATAGTATAAACCTTTGGCTATTCAATGTGACGCTACAACTCAATGTTTGATTTATAGCATTATAGTTTTTAAATATTGTTTTTTAAAATTATAATACTGATTTAGTATATAGCGTTGATAGATCGGACTGATATTTTTAAAATAGCATTTATTATTTTTCTAATGATCGCTATATTTTAATGTGTTTTTGTAAATACCATTTACGATTTTTTAAAAAAAAAAAATGCTTTAACATAGGGTTAATCTTTTGAGATTTACGATTGCAATATTTGATTATCATGACTATAAATATTAGCGTTTTCTGGTTTATTTTAAAGTAATGTTTGATTATGATTATATATATAAATTGGCGTTTTTGGTTTATTTCAAAGTAATGTTTGATTTTTTCTAGTGGTGGCTATATTTTAACGGATTTTTGTAAATATTGCAATGTTTTATTATGACTATATATATATAAATTAGCGTTTTTGGTTTATTTTAAAGTAAGGTTTGATTTTTTCTAGTGGTGGCTATATTTTAACGGATTTTTGTAAATATTGCAATGTTTTATTATGACTATATATATATATAAATTAGCGTTTTTGGTTTATTTTAAAGTAAGGTTTGATTTTTTCTAGTGGTGGCTATATTTTAACGGATTTTTGTAAATATTGCAATGTTTGATTATGACTATATATATATAAATTAGCGTTTTTGGTTTATTTTAAAGTAAGGTTTTATTTATAGCATTATATTATTTAATATGACGTTTTCCCGCCATTTTTTTAAGTGTAGTCCCTCCCCACCACCTTTTTTCTGGTTTATTTTAAAGTAATGTTTGATTTTTTCTAGTGGTGGCTATATTTTAACGGATTTTTGTAAATATTGCAATGTTTTATTATGACTATATATATATAAATTAGCGTTTTTGGTTTATTTTAAAGTAAGGTTTGATTTATAGCATTATATTATTTAATATGACGTTTTCCCGCCATTTTTTTAAGTGTAGTCCCTCCCCACCACCTTTTTTCTGGTTTATTTTAAAGTAATGTTTGATTATGATTATATATATAAATTGGCGTTTTTGGTTTATTTCAAAGTAATGTTTGATTTTTTCTAGTGGTGACTATATTTTAACGGATTTTTGTAAATATTGCAATGTTTTATTATGACTATATATATATAAATTAGCGTTTTTGGTTTATTTTAAAGTAAGGTTTGATTTTTTCTAGTGGTGGCTATATTTTAACGGATTTTTGTAAATATTGCAATGTTTGATTATGACTATATATATATAAATTAGCGTTTTTGGTTTATTTTAAAGTAAGGTTTGATTTATAGCATTATAATATTTAATATGACGTTTTCCCGCCATTTTTTTAAGTGTAGTCCCTCCCCACCACCTTTTTTCTGGTTTATTTTAAAGTAATGTTTGATTTTTTCTAGTGGTGGCTATATTTTAACGGATTTTTGTAAATATTGCAATGTTTGATTATGACTATATATATATAAATTAGCGTTTTTGGTTTATTTTAAAGTAAGGTTTTATTTATAGCATTATATTATTTAATATGACGTTTTCCCGCCATTTTTTTAAGTGTAGTCCCTCCCCACCACCTTTTTTCTGGTTTATTTTAAAGTAATGTTTGATTATGATTATATATATAAATTGGCGTTTTTGGTTTATTTCAAAGTAATGTTTGATTTTTTCTAGTGGTGGCTATATTTTAACGGATTTTTGTAAATATTGCAATGTTTGATTATGACTATATATATAAATTAGCGTTTTTGGTTTATTTTAAAGCATTTTTTAATTTTCATCTCTTTTCCTTTTCACGCCCTTTTTTTTTTGATAGTATCACCTTAAGCTATTTAATGTGACGTTTCCTGCAATTTTTTTAAGTGTAGTCCCTTCCCAACACCTTTTTTAATTATAGTGCCTCAGGCGATTTACTTTTTTAAAAAATGAGTGTTTCTAGTCGATGACATTTATCGCTTGCATGTGCCAGCAGTGTTTTTGGCTGTTTTCAAATTCAAAATGGCAGCCGAGCGCGTACTATATCAGCACCGATTTTACTAATAAACTATGCACAAGTAAAATATAATAATAAAGTGACTCTGTGGATGGATGAATACATTTTAGGGTTATCATGACCAAGACCGGTTTCCCAATGACTGATCATCATGCTGCTAAAAGAAAACCTTTATTTGGTTCATAAGAGGCCAGGGACTTATGTACTAATCTGGCCCTTAGCTCAGTCTTAGCTGCTGCACTACCCATAAAAAAGGAAAATTAGCTGGACTTACCATAGCTTCATCTTATATATATATATATATATATATATATATATATATATATATATATATATATATATATATATATATATATATATATATATATATACAGCACAATGATAAAATATTGATAAATTTCACATCCGCCAACCCAAAGTGTATTATAAATTAAATACCATACATGAAATGAACACTAGTTTTGTCAGCTTGATTAAAAGAGCCAACTCTTATGCTACTGATGGGAATATATATATATACAAACTTTACTTTATCCCGTTTAATCTCGTAGTTATGTAAAATTAATAAACGTTTAAAGGGAGAAAGTATATTTAAGGGACTTGTGAATACTTTAATAAGAAAAATATACTTATGATTATACTTCAGGCTAGTTTAATCTTTAGTAACATAATAATTAAAGGTTGAAAGTTTAGATTTATAAGCCACATTTTATATTTACATTATTTATTTACTAAATGACAAAATAATAATGAGCAAAAAGGGTTGCCATTATTTATAAATTAGGAGTTCTAAACAGAGCGCTAAATGACGGTTTAATTAATACAATATGAAGATTTTAAATAATATCTTCAAAAAGTATATATTTTGTAACTAAATGCATACCATTTCGAGACAGGCATAATTAATAATAACTAAAATAAGCAAGAGAAAAATAAATGTAACTACAGTGATTAAGTTCTATAGGAAAACAAGAAGTTAATAAAGGAAATTAACAAAAGTATGTCATTTATAGAAATGAAATATTATTGATAAGACAATTTAGAAAAAGGTTACAATATAGTTAGCTAACCTGATTTTGAAGCAATAATGATTATTTTGAATTTTACACAGAGCTTTGTGATTTTAATAATTTTGAAACAGATACTCGAGCTGGAATGAAGGTGAGTTCTTTGGTGGCTTATGGCATCTTCTCTTTATTTGGGAGATGATTTAAGATGGTATTCCTATAGCTGGAGTTGGGGTAGTTGAATTTAAATGAAGGTGAGTTCTTTTAACAGCTTATGGCATCTTCTATTTATTATAAGCTTGTTAAGGCAACATTGGTTGTTGTATCATGACAAAGGCAACAAATTCTTGCCTGACTAGCAAGCCATAGATAAATTAACAAATTTTCAACTTCTCGTAGTAACAGCTCTTCAAAAGCAAGATGGAGTATATTTTCCACTAGCCTATTTATATATTTCCACCAAACCTTAACACCTTTTTGGAATTTTGTTTGCCTCAGGAACAATCGACTTTTAATTAAACAAAATCATATAATCTAATTTCTACTACTGATAAAGTCTCCAGGGTGTTATTTTTAATTTACTTAAAAAAAAATATTAAAATATATAAATTATATAATTTTGATTCCGATTTTATTAATTAAATTTCTTTTTAGGTGTTATAAAATGTTATGGCTTAGCAGATAGTAATGGTATTATAATTTAATGATAAAATATTTTGTTGAAACAAATTCAATCAGTAAATTGGATTTTACTTTTACCCCAGGTGCGGTCACAAATTGATTTCTTGTTTACACAAAATTCCCATTTTTAATTATAAACTGATGACTTCTATTTTAACTACATATAAATAACTTTTAACATATTTTCTTTATATTGTTTATTTTAAAAAAAGCAAATTTGACAGATCTTATAAAAAAATTCTTTAGTTTCAGTTATATCTATTAAACATTAAATCAGAAAACCGTAAATATATTATTAAAAAAAAAAAAAAAAACATTTTACATTATTTTTATTTAATCTTAAATACTATATGTACAAAGCATTATGCCATAATTTCATGGTTTAACTTATCCATCCACATACTAATATAAAATTTAAATTATCCATCCAAATACGGATATAATTCAAATAAAAAATTTAGAATTGACTTAGTCAATTTTAAATTTTACATTTGTATTATATTCCTATGTGGATGGATAATTTAAACCATAAAATTATGGCACAATGATTTGTACATATAATATTTAAGATTAAACAAAAATAATGTAAATTGTTTTCTTTATAATATATTTACGGTTTTCTGATTTAATGTTTAATAGATATAACTGAAACTAAAGAATTGTTTTATAAGATCTGTCAAATTTGCTTTTTTTAAAATAAACAATATAAAGAAAATATGTTAAAAGGTTATTTATATCTAGTTAAAATAAAAGTCCTCGGTTTATTTATAAATAATTTTATTGAAAAACCATATGTAATAATGATACAATTGTAAATCAAAAAAAATAGTTATCCATGTTAGTCAGGCAACCAAATGTTCTGATGTGGTTACTGGTGTTGTTAATCCAGCTTAATCAGGCTCCATGTGTTGTCAAATAAAAATCTGGAAGAGATTATTTTGTCCTTATGGCGAAATTCTTTTAGCTTGGAAATGAATGTGCGTTCAGGCTTGGGATGAGGAAAGGTAAATTTGTTGCGACATCTGGCCATCCATGTGGCATAAGTGAGAAAGGTTGAGAGTCTTGTGGTGACATAATCCCTGGACAGGAAGCAGCATTTAATATTTAAGATTTTGTTCAGGGAAATGTGGCAGTGGTAAGTAATGAAAGTTCTGACTTTGTCATATGCTGGGCAATCATTTATCATATGATCAAAGGTTTCACAGGTTCTATGGAAGTTGTGACACATAGGATCTATATTCTTGAGGAATCTCCTGTAGTGCAGGAACCAGTTTGTCTGGAGTGAATTCAGGTTGATTTTTACGAGAAAGTCCAGGAACCTTGGCTCAACTTGAGATGCTTGAAAAACCTGGTGACCACGTGATTGTTACCACTGAGGTAAGGAATGGTATAGTTTTGAGTGGAAAATAGCAGGCCATGAGCATCCCAAATGGAGATTTTTTGTCTGAATACTAGGGTAGAGTGGCCATTGTGAGTGAAAAGGTAGTCAAGTATCTGATTTAGCCAGCTTATCTTTGAAGGTGGAGGTCTGTCTGATGGAATGACTGGTTGTTCCGCTACAATCTGGGGAAATTTCTTTTGTAGGATGTGGATCAGAGAGTGGCACTTTTGGTAGTATATAGAAAATGTTGCATGAAATGACATACCATTATTTTTACTATGTCGCTGCATGCGTTCAATTCCTATGGCCGCTGTTTTACCATTCCACAACAGCCGTGCACAGATTCGGTTGATTTTTGTATTGAAAGTCTTTGTCATGTTAATTATGGGTAGATAGTAGCTAATCTTTGCCATTACCTTGATATTGAGGGCAGAGATTTTCCCTTGCAGTGATAAATAAACCTTGGCAAGGTTTTTAACTGTGTTGGTGTCGGCTTCAATGATGGAATTCTGTATTTGTATCGACATGGCTTGCGGTGACTTGTATATTGGAAACCCCAAAAAGTTTTGGGGGTCTGCTGAGAAAGGCAATGATATATTCTTGCCGGTGTTGATTTTACAGGCCGATGACTTGTTGAGGTTGAAGGAAAGTTTGGAGGATTCGGAAAATTTTTTGATTATTTGTATGAGAGGTTTTATATATTTTTGGGAGGGTAAAGTGACAAGGACATCATCCATGTAGGCAAATGTTTTACAGTGTTTCTTCAGCTGGGGTATATAGATTCCTGGAAGTTCTGCCTCAATCTGTTTAAGAAGGGGGTTTAAGTAGAGTATAAATAGGAGACCGCTAAGTGGAGATCCTTGGGGTATGGATTTTGAAGGAATGTAAAGAAACCATTCAGGGAAATGTGGACCAATCTGTTGTTTAGTAGATTGTCCAATATCTGAATGATTTGAGTAGGAATGTCTAGTGCTGAGAGGCAATTGAGCAGGATGTTGACATCTACTGAATCAAATGCTTCAGAGATGTCTAGCTGAATGGCAATGGGTTTGTATAGATTCTTGGATCTGATATGATCACAGAATTTTTACCTCCCCGATTGCAGAGAGTGTGGATGAGCTCTTCTTTGCAAATTGCAACTGGGATATGTTGTCCAGAATAACATTATGTATTTTCTCCTTGATCACACCTTCAATGACCTTTAACAGGATTGGGGTCATGGAGATTGGTCTTATGCTAGATAGAGCAGATGTGTCCCGGTTTTTCTTACGAAAGGGGACCATCGCTATGGGATAAAGTTTGGGGATGATTTTTTTTTGCTGTTTGCAAGATGGTTAATTAGTTTTAATACTATGGGAGCTGTGAAATTCTCAGGGTGTGTAAGTATGAACTTTGGAATGCTGTGTAGTCCTGGATGGACATTGGACAGTAGGGTGGCCAAGTGGTTTTTGATGTTTGATATTGTTATTCCATGTTCATTGTTTTGTGATGTCTCATACCACTGATTTGTGGGGTAGGTAACAGAGTTTGATAGGCGGTTTTTGAAATATGACTATATTTGAATGAGCATTTGGTTGCCGGAGGTATGGCTACCGCCGATGAGGAGGGACAAAAGAGTTTTTTATTTCTTCCTTGCCCCCTGAGCCCATATGAGATAGCCACGTGTCCAGCAGTGTTGGCCAGGTAAGTATAACCTAGCATTCTTTGTTGCTATTATATCAGCAATCACAGCTTGTTTCTGCTTGTACTGTGTTTTAAGTAATAGGAGGTTGTCTATAGTACCATCACTTGAGAAAGTTTTAATCCTATGGTGAAGCAAATCAAGCTCATTCATAAGGCTTGTTGACCCTTTATGTTTTTTGGTGTGCTGTATGATTATGATTTGGAGGATGCCTGTGAAGGTGAACCAGGCTTCCTCAGGATTTATGTTAAGAATGTCAATTTTTTCAAACAGTATGTAGGCATCTGAAAAGACAGCTTCCGTGGCAGCAGCTTTAGTTAAAATTCTGATTGTTTTATTGTAGTCTATGGGAGTATAGGAGTCCAGATCTAGAGACGCTATCAGGGGAAGATGGTCTGACAAGGGAACGGGTTGAAGCTTGGCTTCCAAACCATAGTGCAGCTCTGAGGTGTAAAACATTAGGTCAATCAGTGTTCGAGATTGGTTTATAATTATAAATGGGAATTTTGTGTAAACAAGAAATCAATTAGTGACCGCACGTGAGGTAAAAGTAAAATCTAGTTTACTGATTGAATTTGTTTCAACAAAAGATTTTATCATTAAATCATAATACCTTTACTATCTGCTAAGCGATAACATTTTATAACACCTTAAAAGAAATTTAATTAATGAAATTGGAATCAAAATTATATAATTTATATATTTTAATTATAAATATGTGACTTTTTTTTCCACAATAAATAGTGAAACTATAATTTTAATATTTTTTTTAAGTATATTAAAAATAACACCTCAGAGACTTTATCAGTAGTAGAAATTGGGTTATATGATTTTGTATAATTAAACGTCAATTGGTGCTGAGGCAAACAAAATTCCAAAAAGGTGTTAAGGCTTGGTGGACATATATAAGTAGGCTAGTGGAAAAGATACTCCATCTTGCTTTTGAAGAGCAGTTACTATGAGAAGCTGAAAATTTGTTAATTTATCTATGGCCTGCGAGTCAGGCAAGAATTTGTTGCCTTGGCCATGATGGAACGTCGGAATTTGGTCAATCTAGGGCCAGAGCAACAACCAATGTTGCCTTAACAAGCTTATAATAAATGGAAGAAGCCATAAGCAATTAAAAAATTCACCTTTGTTCAAATTCAACTACTCCTACTCCAGCTATAGGAATACCATCTTAAATCATCTTGAAACTAAAGAGAAGATGCAATAAGCTGACAAAGAATTCACCTTCATTCCACCTGAAGTATCTCTTTTAAAATTATTAAAATCCCAGAGCTCTGTGTAAAATTCAAAATAATCAATATTGCTTCAAAATCAGGTTAGCTAACTGCATTGTAAACTCTTTCTAAATTGTCTTATCAATAATATTTCAATTCTATAAATAACATACTGTTGTTAATTTCCTTTATTAACTTTTTGTTTTGCTATATAACTTAATAACTGCAGTTATATTTATTTCTCTCTTGCTTATTTTAGTTATTATTAATTATGCCTCTCTCGAAATGGTGCACATTTAGTTACGAAATATTTACTTTTTGAAGATATTATTTAAAATCTTCATATTGTATAAATTATAGCGTCATTTAGCGCTCCATTTCGAACCCCTAAATTATAAATAATGGTGACACTTTGTTCTCGTTATTATTTTGTCATTTAGTAAATAAAAATGTAAATATAAAATGTGCTTTATAAATCCAAAATTTCAACCTTTAATTATTATGTTACTAAAGATTAAACTAGCCTGGAGTGTCATCATAAGTATATTTTTCTTATTAAAGTATTCATAAGTCCCTTAAATATACTTTCTCCCTTTAAACGTTTATTAATTATACATAACTAAAAGATTAAATGGGATAAAGTAAAGTTTATATATATATATATATATATATATATATATATATATATATATATATATATATATATATATATATATATATATATATATATATATATATATATATCATCAAAACTACCCCAAATCTAAAATTAAACCAGACCAGAATAAAAATAATATTAAAACACAACCTAAGGTTTCACTGCTACAAGCAGACATCTCAAGTGTAAAGAAATAATAAAAAAAAAAACACACATTATATATAGTATTAAAAACTACCCACAAATCCATTCACTTCCCATCCACCCTTAATATTAAAAGAACTCTTAAATAAGTTAATTGCTTCAGAATCATAAATTTTCAATAATAAAGACTCTTTAATTCTTCTTTTGATTTCATTTCTCTCAAAGAAGACAACCTTAGCTTCATCAAAATCAATAGTGTGGCCTGTATCTTTTTCATGGACATACAAAGCAGAACTAAGATATCTATTTTTAACTCTACTTTTATGAACCTTTACTCTTTCATTTAAACTCAAACTACTCTGACCTATGTAAACCTTCTTACAAAATAAACAAGGAATAAAATATACCACACTTTATTCCTTGTTTATTTTGTAAGAAGGTTTACATAGGTCAGAGTAGTTTGAGTTTAAATGAAAGAGTAAAGGTTCATAAAAGTAGAGTTAAAATAGATATCTTAGTTCTGCTTTGTATGTCCATGAAAAAGATACAGGCCACACTATTGATTTTGATGAAGCTAAGGTTGTCTTCTTTGAGAGAAATGAAATCAAAAGAAGAATTAAAGAGTCTTTATTATTGAAAATTTATGATTCTGAAGCAATTAACTTATTTAAGAGTTCTTTTAATATTAAGGGTGGATGGGAAGTGAATGGATTTGTGGGTAGTTTTTAATAGTATATATAATGTGTGTTTTTTTTTTTTTTATTATTTCTTTACACTTGAGAAGTCTGCTTGTAGCAGTGAAACCTTAGGTTGTGTTTTAATATTATTTTTATTCTGGTCTGGTTTAATTTTAGATTTGGGGTAGTTTTGATTTTATATTGACTAGTTTAGCTTTATGCTTGTAATGTTTATATATATATATATATATATATATATATATATATATATATATATATATATATATATATATATATATATATATATATATATATATATATATATTCCCATCAGTAGCATATATGTATTTCTCATGCTAAAGAAGAGTTGGCTCTTTTAATCAAGCTGACAAACTAGTGTTCATTTAATGTATGTGGTATTTAATTTATAATATACTTCAGCTTGGCGGATGTAAAATTTATCAATATTTTATTGTTGTGCTGTTTTTTTATATATATATATATATATATATATATATATATATATATATATATATATATATATATATATATATATATATATATATATATATATATATAAGATAGAGCCACGGTAAGTCCAGCTCATTTTCCTCTCTTATGGGTAGTGCAGTAGCTAATACTAAGCTAAGGACCAGATTAATATTAAGTCCCCGACCTCTTATGAACCAAATAAAGGTTCTCTTTTAGCAGCATGATCGTCGGTCATTGTGTAAACTGGTGTTGGTCATGAAAACTCTAAAATCTGTAGATCCATCTGCAGAGCCACTTTATTATTATATTTTACTTGTGTGTAGCATATTAGTAAAATCTTTACAGCCAACTCTCGCCTTGAACTGAAGTATTCTTAAAAACCTGTTCGATCTAAAGCTATTGTGAGGCTTTATATGCCCATATTTAATATATAAATTTATCATAATCTGATGTATTATTAATCTTCACTCCAGACTTGGTTTGATTACATGTATAATAGCCACTCAAACTGATGATGAAAGGGCATAACTAATAAGTGGAATGTAGTGATTTATTATATAGCATAAAATTAACGCAATTAAATAATAGCTACAAATTTATTTTGCTAAATGGCCTAGAGTAATGTTGTTTAGTAAATAAAATGCCTGCGTGCATTATCCAATGCTAAGTAATAGGTTATATCAAGTATATATGAAATTGTCAATAAATAAAATTCAATATATATATATATATATATATATATATATATATATATATATATATATATATATATATATATATATATATATATATATATATCAGTTTCTGTCTCATTAAATCAATCCAATTCACTAATTGACCATAGCTATTCATTAGTAAAGCCCCTATTAATAAAATATATTAGATTTTATCTTTGGAAGGTCTCTATTTTTGAAAGAGGGGGGGTAGCTTTTCTTTTTAAAAAAAATAGATTGTCCTAAAAATATATATATTTTTTTTTAATTTAAAAAAAAAAAACACTTTTAGAATATATAATTAAAAAACAAGTTTGACTTTTAAATTTAGAATTGACTTATTGATTAATAAAATATTTTATGAATAATTATGAGTATTTCTACGAGATAATTTTATCAAACTTGACTAATTATAGCATACTTTCGTATGTAAATCTATGATGCCATTCAAGGGGACATGATAGCAAATTTCACCGCTCGACTTATATATAACATTTTGACATAGGGTATATAATTAAAAAAAAAAAGATCAATTTAAAAAAAAAAAAAATTAAAAATACATCCATTTATAAAACTGTGAAATAGCATGTGATACTATTAAGTTTGAAAGAATATTTAAATAGTTGTAGCTTCTTAATTAATCACACCTGTACATTATAAGCCATTCATATTTTAAGTAGTATGTACATAAACTCTATCAGTGTGTAGTTTTTCCATGTGTAACAGTGGTGAAATGGTGGCACATAGTGTGCTAGAATCTTGGTAGTCACTGTTAGCAGATGACACATAAGCTTAATGTGTTTAGGGCAATCAGTGCTAACTAGGTTCTTAGTATCTGCTGTTAGCAGATGATGTAAGCTAAATGGGCTTATGCACTGTGACCAGTGCCACCAAGCAGGCAGCTTTGCTGCCAGAGAGCTTTGCTCCCAGCCAGATGGTGGAATGTTCCTGTGATTGCACATTGTGAACAGTGCCACCTTTCAGCTAGAATTTGCAATGCTGCATTTGGTACCCCTACTCTAAGTATTTCTGTGTTGACCCTGACCAGTGCCGCTGGTGGCCACATGGGTCAAAACTCACAACTACCAATTAAAATATAATATTAGATATCAGTAAATATATTTAAATAGAAATTTATCTAAAACTAAAAATGAAGATGTAAACTTATAATAATAACTAATGCATTGTAAAATTGAAAAAAAAAATGAATATAAAAGAACTGCAATCATGAACATTTTGTTATCATGAAAATTAAAATGTAGCAAAACAGAAATGTTAGCTAAATATAAAATTCTGTTTGTCACATTTTAGAAAAAAAAGTAAAAATGTAAATAATATACCACCTGTGATAGTAAACACAATTATCAGGCAATACTTCTATCGTACAAAATTTTATTTATAGCATAAAATTTATAAACAATAACTTTTTTTTATATTTAATTATTTTTATATTTAGTAGAAAGTGTTGAATTATTGCATTTATATTTAAGGACTTCAACAAATATATATATATTTTTTTTTTATTTATTATATATATATATATATATTATATATATATATATTATATATATATATATATATATATATATATATATATAAATTTCTCACTCACTCTGCATTGTATGCCCAGTTTACAGACCAAACAATTTATGAGCAGCAAATCCAAAGGCACCTGATTATTATCAATTATTTGCCACCAACATCCTACAGTGAAGAAACTTAGAGATTCTACAAAAAAATCATGATAGATGCATTCATACATATGGCAGAGAAAGATATATCCATAATTAGCACGATCTTATGTTTAATGACATTGTGACATTAACAAGTTAATAATTATTTATCAAAACTAACTAAACAAACTCAACAAAAAAAATTGCAATGATCAGTGATAGTTAATTTTATATAATATTTAATAATAAATGTAAAGAAATGACTATGATTTTATACACAGATTCATCAGTAAATAATTAGCCTCATATTACAAGCTTATATCATTATATGCTCAGTTCTCACCTAGACACAGATATATGCATATAAACTTACATAGTACATTAGTTTTGGCACAGTATAATGATGTGTCAATAATTGTGCTAGCACTATTATATAAACACATACAATTTTAATAATTCACCTGCAATTTAAGTTGGAAGCACATCCTTGATTATTTTCACTTTATTTACATGTATGTCAGTTAAATAACCTTTCAATTTAATCATAAGCTTATTACATCTGTTAAAGATATGTAATCAATATTTCATTCTTTTATTTGATGGAATAACATATCTGAAGTGGTAATTCTAAGTGATAACAATCTAGAATCAATGAGTAACTTACTAGAAAGAAAATCAATTGAACTAAAAACTAAATTTAGCTGGATCACAAAATAGCATCATACAGATAGTTATAGATTTAAAAATTGAAAGAGAAAAGTATAATACTAATAAGAATTGTGGTGCTAACATAAAGACCATTTACGATTTTGGAATTGTTCTTAGGAATTTGAGCACTTCATTATTTGACTAAGAGAATGCAAAATAGCCACACCCACATTTTTATGAGAGTGGCTTTATGAAATTGAGGGTCTGGATGGAGGTGCTATGGACTGGCTTTAACAGAATTATCTCATGCACAGCTCTTAATAAGCAGTGTATGTTCCAGTGTCACTTGTCACCCTGCTTAAGGATGTAAAACATAGATATAATGGCATGGATTTTCCAATGCACATCTAAGATAAAGCTTGATTAATGAAGAATAACTATGGTAGCAATGCTTGGAATAATCAATAATTATTTAAAACATTTAGTTAAAGTTATTACCTATAATAATAATACATCAAATGGGATGGCATGACCAAATTACTAAATATAGATTATAAATAATTATTTTACATTTAAATTTAATGTTAACTAAGAGCCACCTTCCCTTTGTTTTATCCTTCATATAACCTCCACATATGCTAAATATAGATACAGTTTTATGGTCTAAGGTGTGCTTCAATTAATAAAATATACATATAATTTGGATGGGTGATGATCATGAGACGTAGAAAGAAATATATAATTAATACAATATTTATTTTAAAACTAAAAGTGTGCTAATAAATAATCATGAAGGAATTAAGAATTGTTTAAATACTTAATTTAGCAAAAGTAGAACATTATTTTACCCTCTGTTGTTTACACAAATATATAATATTCAATTATCAGCCTTTCATGCTAATTGTGCATACGCTTTGCAAGAATTAATAATAAATGAATACTTTCTCACCATGTACAAGATATAGTATTTATTCAGGAATAAAAGGAATCCTCTTATTCCTACAACTCAAATGCTTATATATGAGTAAATATGAAGTACTGGCAAAGAAAGTGTGACAATGGAACAGTAACTTTAAATTACTATATACGATGTCTGAATGAATGACGTCGGTGAAATTATCTAGAATTTACTAAACGTCATTCCAACTGAAACTTAATAATATGTAAATAAGCATTTATTTTGTATAGTGTATGTAAACAATTGTATTACATTCAAATATCAGCATTTTACTCTAATTGTGCATACACTTTGTGAGTATTAATAATAAATGAATACTTTCTCACCAATACAAGATATAGTATTTATGCAGAAATAAAAGGAATCCTCTTATTCCTATGAATCAAAGCTGATATTTAAATGTAATACAATTGTTTACATATGCTATATAAAATAAATGCTTATTTACATATTATTAAGTTTCAGTTGGAATGATGTTTATTAAATTCTAGATAATTTCACCGTCATTCATTCAGACATCGTATATAGTAATTTAAAGTGACTGTTCAATCATCACACTTTCTTTGCCAATACTTCAGATTTGCTCATATATAAGCGTTTGAGTCATAGGAATAAGAGTATTCTTTTTATTCCTGCATAAATACTATATCTTGTATTGGTGAGAAAGTATTCATTTATTATTAACACTTGCAAAGCATATGCACAATTAGCTTGAAAGGCTGATATTTGAATGTAATACAATTGTTTACATATGCTATGTAAAATAAATGCTTATTTACAAATATATAATGAAAAAAAAACACATTTGAAATCTTATCCCAATCCAGCAAGCATCCGTGATTTAAAATAATAACAAAAGGATTAATAAATTGGCGCTCCACTTTAATGGTGAGGATCTAAGTAATTATACTTGTGAGGGTAGGAGTTTATTGATATATATATATATATATATATATATATATATATATATATATATATATATATATATATATATATATATATATATATATATATATATATATATATATATATATATATATCAGTAAGTAAAGAATTTGCCACACCAAATTAAATTTAAATTAAATTATGAGGCTCATAAAGATTATTTAGAGAGTGTTATAGAGAGTAAACTATATGAGAGGGATCACATATTATTTAGAAGGTTAATTAATTTAACAAAAGAAAAATAGCAGGTTACATACTATTCATAAGACTTGAATATTATAATCTTGATTATATTTGTGAATTACTAGCATGAAAGTTAGAGGGTGCTGATTTAGTATGCCCTCATGGCCATTTCCAGTTATAAGAACCGTCCAAAACCCACACTGACACATCCAACCAATAAATAACATCAATCAATCTATACATTGTCATGATCTGAACATTTGTTACAAAATCACCATTTTCATAAAAAAACATGTTTTCATAGTTATAACAAATAAAATCACATGATTAAAATATTAAAGCTTAAAATTCACCATATTCATCACAATCTGCCAATTTTCATAAATATAAATAATGTAACCATGTGATTAAAAAAGTAAAATGCAATTTCACAAATATTTGAAATTAATTTTAAGTAATAATTATATTTTCATAGTTATACATATTGAACTGCATGAAAAAAGGCATGTAAGCATCTTAAATACATGTTATCTAAATCTACATCAATCTTCAAAAAAATCAAATTTAAGTTTACTAGTTTATTAAACTATTTACTCATGACAATCAAAAACATGACATAAAAATCCAACCATTTGTTACAAAATCACCATTTTCATAAAAAAAAAAAAAAAAAAAAAATTTTTTTCGCAGTTATAAAAAATGAAATCACATGATTAAAATATTAAAACACAACATTCACCATTTTCATCATGATCAGACCATTTATTACAATATTACCTTTTTCATAAAAAAAAATAAAAAAAACTATTAAAATACTAGTTTAAATTTAAGTTTACTAGTTTATCAAGCATTTTTGGTAATAAAAAAAAATTTTTTTTCATAGTTAAAAAATGTAATCATGTGATTAATAAAGTAAAATGCAATTTTGCAAATATTTGAAATTAATTTTAAGCAATAATTATATTTTCATACAGTTATACATATGGAATCATGTGAAAAAAAGGCATGCAAACATCTAAAGTTCAACTTATTTAAATTTACATCAATGTTTAAAAAAATAAATTTTAACAACTGCTTGCACTTAATAAAAACAAGAATATTTACTTTAAAATGTTATTAAAAGTCTGAATTTCAAAATACTGAAACATTGCAACTTCTACTTAGCAGAAAATTTTCCTTTGTTCCACATAGATACTGTTTGAAGTTTGTCTTCTAATGTCATAATGGAATCTACTCTTAATTGCGTGAGATCAACATGGGCTCTAGAAATCCATAATTTGCATCGATATTTCGAGTGGATTTTCATTTCTGCTATTAAAAGGTGAGAAGGTTGCCTTGACAGCAGTGAGAAATATTGTTTATTATCCTTATTGTTAATGTTTATGTGGTTATTGGTGGTTTCTAATGGTTACTAATTATCCCATTTAGCTTTAAGCATTATTTTATTTATATATATATATATATATATATATATATATATATATATATATATATATATATATATATATATATATATATATATATATATATATATATATATATAACAGGTGAAGGAGGATTGTGTATAAAATAATAATCATATTCATATAGGCGATATTATATTGTACATTTAAAATTATATTTAAATGCATATTTATTTAATGGAAGTCACAGGATGATGCAATTGGTTTGAAAGGTTCTGAATGCATTCCAATTATTTAATTACTATTTAAATAATACATGAGCAATTTAAAAGTATTGCAGTTTGTAATGTTATAATTGACTTGTTATTAGTCTGCATTACAATGACATGTTTATTTCATTTTTAAAGAGGTTTATTTAAAATTCATTGTATCAATATTTCATATTCTGTAGTCAAGTTACAATCTTTATGTGTCCATATATATTCAATGGACTATTAGTGAAAGTGCATTTCCTTTCTTGCTATTAAAAGGTGAGAAGGTTGCCTTGACAGCAGTGAAAAATATTGATTACTGTCCTTATTGTGAATGTTTATGTGGTTTCTAATGGTATTAATATATATATATATATATATATATATATATATATATATATATATATATATATATATATATATATATATATATTCTGTAGCCAAAACTCTTTTAAATAGAGCAATTAACTTTTCAGATAAGTCACACATGAAAGAAGAAATAAATCATATTAATAGTGTTTTATTAGCAAATAGTTATAATTATGAATTTATAAAAAAAAGCCTTATTTCAAGCCCAAAATGGACAAAATAAGCAACAAAAAGATGATAAATCATCTATTAGGATTTGTGGTCCATAAATAAAAAGAACTGCAGGCAGTATTGGATGTATATTAAAATGCTATAATATAGATAAAGAATTTTCTACTCATCAAAAGATCAGCAATATAATAACCAAGCCTAAGGATTCAATCCCTCTTGAATCTCATGGTGTTTATCAAATATCATGTGAAAATTGTAAATTTTCTTGCATAGGTATAAGTAATTGTCACATAAGTGTTAGAAGAGATGAGCATGCTACTGCAGTTAAATAACATTCATCATCATCAGCAATCTCACTCCATACTATAGATTCAGGTCATAAAATTGATTTTTCTCATACCAGGATCATATCCAGATGTTTCAATCTTTACCAGTGGAAAATTAGAGAAGCCATTGAGATACTTAAATGGCTAGATTCTATTAACTCTTTGACTGCCTCTTATGAGGACTCTCGTAAGCAGTTTTTGTCACTCTAATTCTGTTGTTTTTAGTGGTAGGAGATCCGTTTGACAGTTATTGATTAGGTTTTTAAAAGTGCTGTAAGATGGTGCCCTCTTCTGAATTATTTTACAAGTAAAAAGTTTAAAAAACCGCATTTAAACTAAACAATGAAAGAAACTTATTAGTGATTGGCTCTCAGCTGGCTCTCAGCTGACAAAGACATTCTGATTGGCTGGAAAGAACAAAGAAGCTGCCTGATCAAAGAAAATAAAGAAAAATGCTGAGATTTTCATTTCGAATATGGTTTAAAGTAATCCAAAGTATAATTTGAGTATTAAAATAATTTTTAAATACAAATATACTAAAAAAACAAAATTATTTTCGAAAAATATTGAAGATTTTAGTAAAAATATTTAAGATTTAGCAAAAAGAAATATTTAGTTTTCTATAACGTAAAAAGCATTTACGTCACGAACTCTTTGTTTATATGTTGGCTTTTATTTTGCCGAAATTGAATATTTTATAATAAATAAATAGCAATTTATTTTTGAAAGAACTTTCGTTCACTTTTATAACCTGAAAATGTATTAATATATTTTTTATAAACAAATATAAAGTCAATATGATATTAAAGGTGAAAATATTTTGACAATTGACTTGTCTTCAGTTTGTGAGCTGGCCAATTAAAAGCTTTGATTTTTAGCTGACACAACCAATAATATAATTAGTGGTTAAAAGGTTAATAAATGAGCTGATACATGCAAACTTTCTCCTATTTAAAAATATTTGTTAAAAAAACATTCTTAATTTAAAATTTTTGCTATTGGTGGAAATTTAATGTTTTTCTCAAATCAGTGATTGTAGTGCCTCTACAACCATCTTTCTACCTTTTATGCCCAGTGGATGACTTGTGTGATCAAGTCAAAATGTTGGTATTTCAATATTTAAATTTACTTAACATAGATGAACTTGAAAAATATGTCTTTTATATATGCAACCCATGAAAATGTTTGTATCAACATATATATTTATATATGCTTTAAAATATAATGTGCGAAATTAAATATTTCCATTTTTTCCCTTATATATTTTCTGATTTTGCATAAAGCTAAGTGATTTTACACGTTATTACAACCCAAGTTATCTGTGCCATTATTCTTGAACGTGGTGTCAAGCAAATTCCATAAGTAATAAAATGTATTCCACAATTTATACTAGATTAAGATAGCATAAAAGCGATTTACTCACTGAAGAAGAAGCTGTAAGTATCAACCAAAAAAAAAAATCAAATCAATTTAGGCTTAGTACTTTTGAGGTTTTCCCTCATATTCATGGTCAAAATAAGTTATAAACATTGCTGTAATGTTATAAAATAATAAAATATGCAAATGTGAATGCAAATTAATTGACTTTAACATAAAAAAAAATATATTCTTAGAAGTTTGATTGAACCCATTAAACAGGAAAACATAAACTATTTTGAATATAATAAAGCATGACTCTTCCCTTATTGACTCTAATATAAGATGTTAATACTAGATAAACAAAGAATTCAAACAGTTTATATTTGCCTGTAAAGTCTTCTCTCAGCTCTGTTTGTCTATATTAAGATTTTAGGCCATAATGAAAGATCGAATAAAGCTAATTCATATAGAATTTGCTTTGATAATACATTGAAAATGCTTTGTGTAGATAAACTTATAGTGTTTTCCTATGAAGTATAACTTCTGGGTATATATATATATATATATATATATATATATATATATATATATATATATACCATTACAATATATATATATATATATATATATATATATATATTGTAATGGTATGCACCCTCTCAATGAGATAAGTTAAGGCAGTTGCATCTCTCTATAGTCAGATTTAAGGTCTTCATATAGAACACCATGAATGATGTGATTTAATTTTTATATAGAACTATATCTGTTCCAAATAAATAATTTATTATTAATAAATTATTATATATAAACAACATCAAATCAATGTTCACCTCAAGCGATTTAACCGTTATACTCAGATTTCGAACTCAGGGAAGTTTAACAATTGACACTCTTCAGGGGTTCCTATCAATATACTAGAGTAATAATAATAATAAATCTCACTAACACTTTAAAATGGGTTTCATGGAGTTAATATAATAATTAATAAAGATGATTATATTAAATGTTTGTTTTTATCTTATAAAATCAAATAAATAAATAAAATAATTTAGACTTCATTTAATTTATTATAAAACATAATGATTATTTATTTAACAAATACATAATTTAAACTTTATAATATATAAAAATTATTTATATATCTACTTCTTTGTATAAAAAATATGAATATATTTTATTTACCCACAGGAGATATATGTTTTAACTTATAACACTACATGATTTTATAACTTATGTAAAATATAAGTATTAAAATATTAAGACTGCTATATTAACACTATTATATAATAATTAGATTATAAAAATAATAATCCAATTATTTGTATATAATGTTTTCATTCGTTAAAATGATTGTACATCATTTATGTTTATTACTATAAAAAATATATGTCATATCAATGTTAGTCATTTATCCACTTATCATGCATAATGGTTATTAGACTATTTGGATTAGTACAAACAAAGTAGTGTCATGTCATAAAAATAATAGTAGGTGAATTGAAATATAATTTAATTTCTTACCTCTAAGTTCACTCTATCCCTTTATATTTTTATATGCCTTTCCCATGTTAATATTTCTTAACTTATATCTAAATTTTTTTAATTATAAATAAAAACAAAAATATTTTAAATTATTAATTCTCTCTTCTTATTCATTTCTTTAATGAAATGAATTCAATAATAAAGAAAATGAGATTAATGTTTCCCAATTATAATTTTTAAAAATTAAATGGTATTTATAAAAGTTAATGCAATAATAGTTCTAGATGTTCCTGGGATTCAAGAATAACAATTTTTCAAACATACAATTCTTAATTCATTAGTATGAAATCTTAAGTTGATGTTTAGTTTCCTTCTTGCATGTAGATATCTTCTTTTATACCCAGATCTTTTATTAACAATTATAATGCCATTTTGAAGATGTAGCTTCTATTATAGACATTTGACAAAAGTTGTTATTCACATATATATGTTTGACTAGACCAGCACATTTTATATATCCTACAATAAATTGGTTTCTACTCACTTTGCAATTTTCTTATAATGTAAAGTATATTAATTTAATTTGGTTGATGTTTTTTATAAAAATGTTCTTTTTAAAATGATATTTACATTTAGAACTCCAACTAGAACGATCTTTATAGAACGAAAATATATTTAAATTAAGTAATTTAGAAATTACTTTTTTTTAAGAATATTCTAATAAGCATTAAATCATTCAAAATATAGATTTTATCCTATCTACTGCTTTTTTAAATCGAACACTGTATAAATCTTTGTGAGGATGTACCTGAAAGAATAGAATCTTTTTAATCTTCTAAAAAAATTTTTTTTTTCTATATATAGTTGCATGAGCTTGCTGACACATATCATATTATATATTGTTACATTATAATTTGATATTAAATCATTAAGGTAATTTCATTCCCTTTAATTCGTGAATTTAGAGGTCATCACCATGTCAATTGTCTTTTCTCAACAATGGTTTTTCATTTTAAAAAATGAAAAATACTAATATACTAAATTACATATTTATTTTTATAAATATAATAGGAATACAAATATAATGTATACACATTGGTTATATATATATATATATATATATATACTTCTACAATATATAATATTGGTTTGCCCAAAGCTCCATTAGATTTTAGACTTTGTTATTTATGACAGTGTTTGATATAATTTTCCTCATGAGCTATATATATATATATTTAACAGACAAGCTTGCTAGCCAGTGCACAAACTAAACATTTAATCATAAAAGTTTATAAGTAAATAATCATTGTATTTAGTATCGATTCATAAGGTAACTTTAAAGCCAAAGACATAATTAAAAAATGTATGAGTTGGGAATGTTAAAAAATTATTTTAATAGTTTGGAGATTAAAAATGAAAGGAGGGGGGATGTGAGATTGCGAAAATGCTTTGGGGAACTGAAAATAGACAATCGTAATTTTACAATAATAATTTAAAATACAATTAATAAAATCAAATAGTCATAGAAAAAATCAAGAATTAGTCCAAGTATTGAACAATCAGTTTAACTAAAAATGCATGTGTGTGCTGATGCTTGTATGTGTAAAGTTAATTATGAATTTTAATTATAGAGTTAATTCTTAATTAGTAATTATCATGTGTTATCTCATTGGAAAGCTCCTTTAAAGAAGAATTAATTTGTTTCGATAATTTAATGATAGCGGCCAATTTTCAGTCAAGATTCTGGATTTGAAGTTGGGTTGCTATGCATTTTTTATTATTATTAAAAAGGAAATGTTTTTTTCTTTCATTTTTTTTTTTTTACTTTTTGGGAAATTTCCATGAGTGGGAAAATACTAAAGAAAATCACGTGATATGTGTGTAAAGTGGGAATGTATAATTTTTGAAAAAACAATAGGTAATCAAACAATTAAAATATAGACATAAATGGTTTGGTGGGTCAATCATTCAGGAAGGGATTCAGAGAGTATAAAAGGTTAATCTGCTCTTTAGTTAGTTAATCAGTCATTATCAGTCATTATGACCAGTTCTCTCAAAAACCTCATTGGGTTCAGTAAGCAATATTTCAATATAAAAATTGTTAAGTTCGATATTCATTTTCCCATTCTGTTTCCTGAATGAGAAACTTCACCAAATTTTATAATATTGTTACAAAATAAATTGTAAGTGACTTTCTATATTAGGCATATCCTTTTTTCTCCAAAAGTTGATCAACTTCATGATTTTTCTTTCATCCAGGTGTACCCAATTTATCAGTGAGCAGCAAGTAATGAAGCTTAAACTGCAGGAGTTTTGCTCAGGAGAAATTGACAAAACCCTGTATTCTATGAATGATTATTGCAAATTTAATTTTATTAAATTTAAAAGAATTATCTATTTATATTATCCAAAATTTTGAGAGAAAATACTTCTGATTTCTTAAAATAAGGTGGAACTGAAAGCTAAAATCCCATATGAAGTAAATGGAATGAGAAATACATTGGTAAATGGACTTCCCACAGTGAAACTAAATTAATTTGTTGTACATGTTAAAAGTTAAAAGCTGGTTATCATCAATTATGAAAATAAAAGTAATGTCAATAACTCAAATAGATTAAGTATTATAACCAAAAACTTAAAATTTATTACATTCCATTATAAGGATTGATCATATAGAAAAGTGATTCCTTCACTAAAGGCCTCTAGAATAATTTCCAACCAAAAAGGACAGATTTTTTCCTAAAACTCAAAACAGAAATGACAAGTTTCAAGGAGAGGTTCAATGAAGAGGACCAGAATTTCTCAAGGAATTACCCAATGTGATATGTGTGCATATGGAACAAAATAAAATAAAATAACACAAACCAAAATTTAAAGTAGGAATCTGCAGTAAAATGGGGAGATTGAAAGGCAGATTTATTGTGTCTTGTTATTTGTTTCTAATATTTAATCTAAAAAAAATTTAATCATTTATATATATATATATATATATTGTAATGGGCACATACGGCATTACATTGTTTTTTATTATTAAACATGAAAAAAATAAAAGTTCGCAAATAAAAACTTCTTTTTTTAAGAATTAAAAATTGAAAATTAAAAAATCCATCTTAAATTCATATATATATAAAATCACACAGATGAAAAAAAAAAATTAAAATAAAACTTTATTAAAAATAGAAAAAGTATTCTAAAAGCAAAAACTTAAAAAGATTTAATTGAAGATAAAAATATATCTTCAAGAATGTAGATAAATTAATTAATCAGAAAATGGAAATGATTGTTTTAATTAGTTAAATGTAAACTACCCTTGGGCATTTTAAATGTATAATCAAAGGTCAGATAGGGGAGAAAAACAATGGAATCGGACCTCAGCGAAAGGACCATCACATTGATGATGTAATGTAAATTGAATCCTTAAAATTAATATAAAAGGAAAAGTTTGGAAATTATTAGTTAGTTATTACGAGAGGACATATATGTGTTAATGCAGAGTTGGTGGAGAAGGGATTGAAAGATGCACTTTCAATTCCTTCACTGGTTATAAATAAAAAAAAGAGAAATGACCGATCATTTTCTACATTAAAGAACAGCTATAGTAAAAGACCTCGGGATAAATAAAAAACAACGGCTAACTGGATACCAATATCTTCAGGATGGCATGGGAATTCCCGTTAGAAATTACAAACAACTACAAATTATGGACCTTTCAAAACCATAAGAACTTTAGATAATTCATGAACATTAAATTAAAAACTTTCCGTATTTAAAATAGTTGAAATAGATTCCTATCTGACCAAACTAAATTATTTATTAATTAGTTATAATTTTATTTGATGTATTTCTTTTTTAAAAAAAAAATCATTTCCATTTGTTTATTTTTTTTTGTTCTTTTAAGTTTTTATTATGATTTCTGTTTTTCGTTAAATTAAATTATATAAATGTTAAACTTAACGTGGGTGTGAATAGCTATATAGATTTGTAAAGTTATATTAGGGGAGGGTAATCTTGGGTTATTTGTTTCGTATTTAAATTAGGTCAATGGATTGGATATATTGATGTAATTAGTAGATGTAGTATGAGGTTCGCTATGGGCAGAATCGCTGTAAATGCCACACAAAACCATTTTGCCTATGGATGAAATTGTAAGTTGGCAAAAAGGGCCACAGTCCCTTTGTATGGAGTTTTTATTTTATTGTTCTTCTTGCCATACATATGTAATATTTCTGTATTGGACAAGAGTCAATGTCTTCTCTAACTATACTGTTCAGATGTCCATTCCTGACAGTATAGTATATTGTGCTGTTGTATTGTCATGCTACATTGAATACATCAATGTATCAGATGGATTGATGCCGGTTTGATTGCGAATCTTTGGCCTAAGGTTAAACAAGGATAGAATATTTTCTTTTCAAATGCAAATCTATGTAGTCTATTCATACTCGACACTCTAAATAAAAATGCATTAAATTTAAGTTGGGTATATATGCTTGCATGCATTCATTACTGGTTAATTATGTTTTTGGTTTTCATATTTGATCAAAATGTATAGACATTCGGTAAATACTGATACCTTACAGTGAGTATCAAAGATATATTTATGTTGGATGTCTTTTAAGTTTATTGGTGTCTTGTGGCATCTTATGATGAATGCCAGTGGGTTTTTTATAATTTCCCCTCTGCATTTCCATAAATGACTTTATATTTTGACCGTTTATGTTTATTTTGAAATGTTTTTGACCGTGTAATGTATGTAACCAATCTATACTCAACATTAAAAACACATTTTATAAATCCATCTGTGCAAACTTATAAAATTTAAAATGTAAAATCAAATACTAAAATCAAGTTAAAATTATAAAGTAAAAGTAATGTTAAAATGATTCAAAATTTATATGTGCGTTAATAAATGTTTGGGTGTATTATTACTGGAAGTGGCTTATTTTATTCTTTTTAAAAAAATATTCTTAGATAAGAATTTATAAAATATAAATCTCTGCTATTCCTCTGAGGTGGGTAACAATGGGCTAATGACCGGAATCAAAATATATTAAATTAAAAAAAAATTTTTTTGACTTACGTATCTGCCTACTTTATAAATTTTCTAGATTCAAATGCCTAGTGGCGCCCTGTAGTGTAGATTACATTAAGTCTAATTTTCTGGATCGTTACAATATATATATATATATCAGTTTACAGTTAATCTATGTTATCCATTTCTTTTATTTTTTTAGTAGATAAGTTAATATCAAAAATTTTATATGTGCCTTATTCCCAATAGTAATTTGTTGATTTACATTTTTTTTATGAAGCGAGTGAGAGACATTGTTAAATGAAATTTTTTGAATCAGATCAGGTAGTATTATTAAATACTTAGGTTTATTGATATGTTTTATAAAGATTGATTGAATACAATGATAAAATTTCATCATTATGTGATAAAAGTATAGAAATATGGTTTTAAAAATTAATACACATTTGTTCTTATTATTATTGTTATTGTAAAGTTAAAGTGAGTTAGATATAAGCTAATTAAGGCTTAAAAATTGTTAGCTAATATTTTAGTAGAGTATTTGTGAAATTTTTACTTGTACAAATTGGTGTTTGACCTTTGTATACATGGATGGATAAAAATCCCCACCAGCTAGTGTAGTTGTATTTCAGCTTACTCACTAAGATGTTGATTTCATTTTTATAAAGTATTTAAATGCAGTGGAAGAGTTTCCCACTCGGTTATTTTCTCCAGCGTAAGATGATTTCTCTATGGATGGCCAGAGGGTGTTACACATACCTATGTCTTCCTATATGACTAGTGATAAAATCTTAACATACTCAACCTTAGTGAAAATATATTTTTCTTATTTGGGTCACTTCTTATCCTCATATTAATGTTGACATTTTTTATGGGTGTATGGAATTCAGATACAGTAAAGTACTCATTTAAAATGTTGGTTACAACATTGTAAAATTGATTTGATGTCAGAATGAGTGTGGATAGTATATATGCGATTATTATACTGAAACATGTCTGTATTCAAATGTTTTATTGAATTAGTAAGAGTTAAAAATAATAATGAAGTTAAACATTAAACTTAAGAGTTAAATAAGACTCAAGAATATAGTAGGTGGTGTGTATATAAAATCATCTAGAAAATATTATCACAGCCAACTGAGAATTTTGCTGGAATGGTAAAATCACTGAATTATTATTATTATTATTATTATTATTATTATTATTATTATTATTATTATTATTATTATTATTATTATTATTATTATTATTATTATTATTATTATTATTATTATTATCATCATCATCATCATCATCATCATCATCATCGTCATTACAGTGATATAGATTGTATGCATGTATGATAGTGATTAAGCTAAGTACCGATTCCATAACACTTGAAAAGTAACTTGATTGCGAGAAGGCAAGCAATATTTAAAATATCTCTACTGTAAAGCACAAGGTAAAAAATATTATGTTAAAATAATTAATGGGAAATTATTAAATTTTATTATCGGAAGAATTATCTTTAGAATTAATAGGGTAATTAGAAAATAAATCAGTAATTGAAAGTGTTAAGAAGTGGGAGAGAAATTTAATGTTCACTCTATTTTAATTTTTAAAAAAAGAATGAAGGTAAATATTATCATTATATATTGGTTTTAGTATTTGTACTCCATGGCAATTGTGATTCCTTAATGAGTAAGAATAAAAAAAAGATTGTATTGTATACCATTACAAAATTAGCAGTTTATTTAGGCATTATTTTTCTTATTATACAGTTGAAGAACAGGGGAAAGCCATTGGAATTATGTAAATAATGTAAAGACTATTTTATTGATTTATGTTTGGTACTAAAAATCGTTGTTTTAAAATATTTTTTTTGGTGTGTCACTGTTTTGTGGTCTACTGCAATCTAGAAATTTCAAATCCAATCATGAGTCAATACATTATTATTTATATTTAGAGCTATTTATTAAATCACATCAGGTAGAATTTCGGAAATCATTTAGTATATTTAAATTCTAGACTACAAACTGTGGGATGGTTGTTGGGTGATTGTTGTTACAGTGGGTGGGCATAAAATCCTTTCCCAATCTGCTGTATTCAAACACCTTTGTTGATAAACTTCTTAAGGATTCTTCTTTAGTTATTAAAGTGTTTATAATATATTATTTCCACAATTTAATGTAAGCTTAATTATTATAGCTTAAGTATAAGTGGACATTTGGCTATGTTAAAGTCACACAAGGTCACCTTCGGACATAATCAAGGGGAAGAGTGTTTATCACCATTCATCCATAGCAGCTTGTTCGACTTCCAGATCTTATTTTTCTAAAACCCCAAGAATAGATTATCATAGGAAAAAAATTAACAATATAGCATCTACTAGTGGCTTAAATAAAAGGAAAAATAGGGTATAATAAAAAATATACACAAAACCACAGCAAAATTAAATTAAAGAGTCTTCAGAAATAGTTCCTCTCTTCAAAGACCCAAAAATGAAATTTTAGTTAAAGAACCCACCAACATAATATGTTCAGAGGAAGATGATGAACTCAAGTATGCTGTACAAAATTGTCCATTAATTAATATTAGGTTTGAGGATTTGCAAATGAGAGCCTTATTAGATAATGGTAGCCAAATATGGGTAATATCTGAGGAGTTTTATAAAATGTTGATAGATAAAATATCCACATATTAAAAATTTACCTCTGAAATCAGTACAGATTGCACTAGCTAATAATAAAAGGGCAACATTAATTCAGAAGCAAATCTGGATCAAAGTAACTATTAATCAAACATGTATTTATCATGTATTTTTGATATTAACTGAACTTATATATTAAATGATATTGGGAGTAGATTTTTTACATCTGAACAAATGTTTGATTGATTTTAAAAATAAGATAGTTAATATAGGTGAGGAAGTTTTAAGGATGGCATTGTCTCCAAATATTATCTATTTGAAATTGATTGTATAGTCTCAAACATAGCAGAAACACTTGTAAAATCAAAAATTGCTAAATCAAATTTAATTGATGGTGATAATATTAATAAATTGCAATATATTTTTAATAAATATAATATAATATTTTCAGAAATACCAGGAGTTATTGAAGGTTTTCAGCAAAGAATAAAATTAATTCATGATCAATCTTTTCAATTCAAATTTTATCATTCAAGCCAGAATCTGAATTAACTTGATTAATTTATCAAAAATTAGATGTAAATTTAATAATAAGTAATATACATCCCCTGCTCATCTGATCACCCTCCTTTTGCTAAGTTCTTGACATATATTTTGGCATAGATCGCTACATAAACTTTGTATAATATTTGTTTACCACTATTTAATTAGAGGAAGAAATAGCCAATGTAAATGTTAATCTGCCACTGTAAGTTTGTTTTTATTGCATATAAAAAGCTGAAATAAGAATCCCCTGATAAATATAAACATTCACCTGTGTGTGAAGGAATTTTATACAGTCTGATTTCTTGTTTTTCAATTTGTATGGTAAATTAATCGATACTTCCCATCATAAAACTAAAATATTACCTTTGTAAAGTAACATTCACCTGCACATAAATAATTTATATACCTTGGTTTTATAGTTTGTTATTTTGTAACATACCTTTATACATATTTCCCATTATGTAAAACTGAACTATTAATCTTTTACTAATATGTACATTCACCTGCATGTGACTGATTTTTATACCCTTTTGTTTTATTACTTAAAGATTTATATATTAAATTCTCTAAACTTTATCACATCTATGTCTCTGTCCTTGCTCATTGCTCATTGTCTTTATGAAGCACTAGTTAAGTCATTTAGTATTTGTTAGGGAGGGGTGTCTCATGCTCTATCATTTTGCTATTGCCAGAATGTGGTCAAGGAAATGTCTAGCATAGTTTCAGGCAGGTCATTCACTAGGAAAAATTTGGAAGCATGGGGGAAAGAAGCCATGTATGATCAGATGTAGAATGTCACCATCCAAACTTGGCCAGCCTGTTATTTTTTCACCCAGACTCTGTCTGTGGTGCAAATGTACAAGCATGACCCATTACAATATATATATATATATATATATATATATATATATATATATTTTATTTTTTTTTTTTTTTTTTTTTTATTTTTATATATTTTTTAGGTGAGTTGAGAAAATGTAGAGGTGGTTGTGATATATATATATATATATATATATATATATATATATATATATATATATATATATATATGATTAACTAACCATGTTCATAGATTGTTATTATAATAAAAGATGTAAAAAAAATATATCCATGTAAACAGAGGTAACGTTTAACTTTTGTTTTTTCCAGGAAATTATCAATTACTATGAATTGCAAATCTTCCTTAGCCCAAACCAATTTGTCATTCATTCTGTAACAGTTGCTTTGTTAGGTTTGTGATATGATAATCATACATTATCACTTTTTAATAAAACTTTAATCTTTCTTCATATCTCTATCCATTTTCCATAAATGACTGCTATAGTTTTAATATGTATTTTCTCTGATATTAGACAATTTAATCACAGTCTCCATTATTGTATACTAGCTGTTTTGTTGAGGTTGTGATACAATAATCAGATATTATTATTTATTGATAATTTTTAAATCACTCTTTATCAATCCTTTATTGAGAGATGTTAATATTTATTACACATAAATGACTGCTATTGTTTAGTATGTTGTTTTTTTTCACTTTAGAAAATTTAACCACATAATACCACTACATAGGAAAAGTAATAAATTTAAAATGTGCATATTTTCAGATAAAAAATAAATAAAAAAATACTTATGACAATAAAAAGTGTAGTTAAATTATATATTTGATTATTACTACTTTCAAAATAATTATTTATTTGTGTTTTACAAATAGCAATGACTTACTAACATTTACTTCTTTTGGATATCCATATTTTTTGCATCAAACCCTAGTGGCTGCTTCAGGTATAGTTCAACATTTAATTTTTTTATTACACTTTTATTCTATATTATTAAATAATAAATAGTATTTCATTTATTAAAAATAAATGTTCACAAACAAAATATATTCTTTTAAACTTTACAAATCTAACAAAATTAAAGAAATAAAAATTCACAGCAATAACATATAAATTGATTTGAAGTAAAAATACAAATTTATCTTTTGGGATTTTAAATTGATACTATGCTGATAATTGAGATGTATTTCTAGTTGTTTTCAAAGACAATTTTTAAAATTTTCTTAGTGATCTGAATGTGATATTTAAAGATGGAGACAGTTACCAAGAAAAATACTCAACAACATTTAGATTGGATTGTTGTCAACTTGAACACATAAACTAATTTAAATATCTTGATATGTTTAGAGATAAACTTAGAGATAAATAATGATATTATATATTTAATTACCACCCAAATTCAATCAATTTCTGCTGCTTTTAACAAGTCATTACAGGAAATTAATTACAACAAATACATAGACTGCATATAAAAGTGTTATTTTACTAAATTTATTATATAGAAGTGAGACTTAAATACTAGACCAACAGAATATAAAGGCACTAAAATTCATTTAAGAGTTATCTGTAAAATTTTAAAAATACACTAGCAAGATTATAATTATTCTAGATGTTTTTCAACTCACTGTTTTAATACTATAAAGTCCACTACTGCAAAATCACCCATAATAAGCAAATCAAAACGTTCTAATAGGTTGTTTTATATAAATTTGAGTATGGATTTTCTGATAAAAGTAAAACCTGTGTAGGTTATAAGAATTATTCAAAAACCAAAAATGATATAGAGATTATTTCCAATGGCAAAATATGGCAGGGAATAATATACATTGCAGAGCTATAATTAGACATGCAAGACAAGTAGTTCAGAATATAAAAAAACAAAAACCAGTATTTCAAAATATCCCCAAAAGTATAAATTAACCACCAGGTTGTATATTTGAATGTATTTGTGTTTAAATATTGGTTTCCATAATCATTACATTACATTTCCAGCATAGTGTTTTTCCTAGGAGTTGGAATAAACATACTAATTTATGATTGGTTATTAAATGTATATGTTAATAAATACAAAGGTAAAAGTTTGGTAAAAAAATCATAGATATTTAAATAAACTACAGAAAATATACAGTCATCATAAAGTAAGCAATAAGCACACAACATAGCCTTCGCTCTTGCAAAAACTTTTGAAATTGAGAACAAAGTATCTATTTATTAGTGGTTTTGTTGCATCAATTATAGTAGTTTTCTTGATACCTTAAGATATTTTAAACTAATAAATTAATATAAATTTTAATTCAAGTTTCTATTGTCAAATGCATGTAAATGAAATAAATAGCACTATATATAGTTACAAAAGAGTAAAAAAAAGTCAAAAATCGCAGCAGTACCATCAGTACCTAATCATTCAATTTTTTTAAGAACCATTTCTCTTGTGGAAATGAGAAGTAGAATTTGTCATATTTTATTTTTAATTATTGCATTACAAACCATTATTACTTTACATTAGCGATTAGTTAGATATGATTTGATCTATTTAATACTTTCATATAAAAATAAATGTAAAAGCCAGTTTCTATTTTTTTTTGTGTGTGGCATTTATCATTAGAGAATAATATTTCTGCATCCAATCACTCAATAATTACATAATAATAATATTTCTATATTCAGTAACTCATTGCTTAGTGTGGAAGTAAAGTATTTACATTTTGTATGTCAAAATCATATTAAGTTTGTATTTTAAAAAACCAAAACAAACAAACAAACATATATTTATTTTAACGTTTTTAATATTTTATTAATAAATATAACCATATTTTACTTTTATAATTACTATTAGGTTTAAGAATAAAAAAATCGATTAAAAAAATATTTCCCAAGGGAAAAGAGAAATGAAGTTGAATTGTTTGTATGTTTGTGTTTAATTAAAAACATACATAGTAATCTTCAAAGTTTAAATTTTATATTGAATTTAAAATAATGGTTATGTTTATCATTATGATATTTTTAAAGAGTGTATTATGGCAAAGTTGTGGATGGAGTAAGTTTGACAATTTTAAATCAAAATGTAGCAATTTATTGTTGACAAATAGTGTATAGACGATAGAGATAAATGTGAGTGATTGTAACCGGTAACAACCGATGAATGCTGGATCAGATTCTTGGGTGACTTTTATCTTTTACTGTATTTTTTTTAAAAGAATGTAGTAGTGTGTAGATTATTAAAATATTTATAAAAGAGTAAAAAATATATTGGCTGAGACAGAAAATATTTTCTGTAGCTTTGTAATGAAGGTGTAGAATTAAATGAACTTTTGCTTAAATTTTTCAACATAATAATTAATACTAACTTTGCAATTTAAAAAATGTGTTATTAATTTATTACTTTTAAAAACATTTCAAATAGTAATTTTATAAAAAAAAAAAAATTATTTTAATTCTAAAATTATTCAAATTGAAAGCTACAATCATTGTAAATTAAGCTTTTTTTTCAGTTCAACGTAGTTAGAAATAATCGTCCTAATAAGACTTAATGTATTTAAGGTAGCAATCATTTATTGTTTTCATTTACTAATTGGATGAGAACTATTATATATATTATGAGTAAAAAATCCATTTATTTTTGGATATAAAATGGAATATAGACAATGCATTGCAGCAGTCAAACTTCCATGTGTCACTTTTATTATTCGTAAGTTGTTTTTTTTTTTTTTTTAAAGCACTTTAGCACTACAACTTGATTATTCTTTGATATGGTTTTTTTTATAAAAATCGTATATTATTGATTTAGTCTCACATCTATACTTCATTTTTTATAAAATTATTTCATTATCATATCCATTGTCATTATTCAAATACAGTTGAATACATGCTGTAACAGTATTCAATGATGTTTTAAAGTAAATAATAAAATAGTAAATGTCTGTATGCAGTTTATGCTTTAAAATGAAATAAATTGAAAACATTCAATGAGAAATTATTTTTTATAAGCACTTCGCCATCGTAATTTATACATTATTTTTCTTTTAAGCCTATTAACATCGAAAAATATGAATTTTATTTTATTATTGGAAACTTTTTATTTATTAACATTAAATGAAAATATTGAATTGCATTTCGTCTTTCAATTATTCTAGTTAGGAAGAAGTCAAATAAAAACACAATACTTTGCCTTCTCATTATTCAACAATTTAAAATCGACTATGTACTATTTTAGTTAGTCTTTTTTTTTCTTCATTTAAACTATAAATTGATTTTAAAGTAGAGTTTCAAATGGGGAAGGGAGGTTGTTGCGAATAACAAAGCTAATCATTATACATAGGTCTTTTTATTAATCTAAATTACTGCAAAGATTTTGTCTGTATTTTTTTTTTTTTCATTGTATTTCAAATTTTTAAAAAAATACAATTTTATCCTTTTTAATTACAAGATCTTTAATGATTTTTACTTGTTCAATTATTGAATGGTTGCACAGTTGCAGTAACAATATGCTCGCTAAATAATTTTTTTATATATTTGCGCACACACGTTTTAATGATAAAAACCTTTGTATTTTTTGTTTAAAAACATTGTATTAAATGTAGAAAATATTAATATGATATCTATGATGCAAAGAGACGTTTCTTTAACACAATTTGCTTAATTTCACATCTAGATATAGTATTCAATGTTGAGCCGAGGACAGCTGTGTTAAATTATGTTCGATTGCGTTTGAAGTAAAAAAAAAAAAAAAACAATGAAAAAATATTTACAAAATAAAAATAGAGTGAGGACAATATATATTCAATTAAAATGGTGAATACTATTTTTCAGATATATATATTATAACGGGACGATCCTTTTTGGGACTCGAGGAAGTCGCATCTACATACAGTCGGACTTTGAGTCTTCTTATAGAATGCCATGAATGATGTGATTTAAAATATAATCCAATCCACTCCTCTATTAATAACCTCTTTACTCTCGGAATTCGAGCTCAGAATAGAAATTGCAATTGACTCTCTTCAGGCATTTCCACAAATATCCCATAGTAATGATAAATTTAGTATAAGCTGTGTATAACTTTTTTATAAATATTAAATCATTAAGTTGATTCAACATATATATGCGTGAGTATGTATATTTATAATTATTGGTTTTATAAAATGACTAAATAAGACAAACAAACGAGACCTCTTTAATTTTAAAATCAAATTTAACACACTTTAATCCGTAATAGAAACAAAAATATTATCACATAAATAATAAAAATATTAAAATTTAGAATTATAATCTGTGCTTTATATATATATATATATATATATATATATATATATATATATATATATATATATATATATATATATATATATATATATATATATATATATATAATAAACTATTTAACCATCAGAAAAAAAAAACATAATGTAATTATATATATATATATATAATTTAAAATCATGTGTACAATAAATAATACCACCATACATTATAAATCTACATATTGTGTCATTAAAATGATTCAGTGTGTGTTATATGTCTATATAAGATAACATCCATTCACACCAGATTAATAATAGAATGTATTCTGATATTAATTATGTTATTGTTTAAAAAGAAATTATGATAATTGTCAGGTAAGATTCAATTTGGAATATAATAAAACTTACTTCCAAATTGAAATAATTTAAAAACTTTTACCTTAGTCAGCTGTCACTTTCATCAGAGCACATATCAAAATATCAACATCTAAATTTTATTAAATAAATAAAAATAAAATGTTCATCTTATCAGTTCTCCACTTATTCTGTTAAAATCAATTTAATATATGAAATAATTTCTCCCTGTAAATATAATTATCCACAAAGGAAATAAAGTTTAAGATTTATTAAAGTACACAATGAAGTATTCCAAGATGCGAAAGAGTAATGGTTTCATATTCCTCATTAGACGAAATAAAATGATGATGAATGTTGAAAGGTAAAGTTCCTAGATCATTCTTCAAAGAGGTAATCCAAATATTCATTCTTTTAAATATTTGTGTAGTAAAATATTTAAAATCTTCTTCAATTTAATACTCCATTATTAAGGCAACATTTTTTTAGTGGAAATTACGATGATTATACTCTAGGCATTAAGTAGGAAAAAATTTACATGTTCAGGTTTAAAACATCAGCAGAAATCCTTGACATAAATTGTCTAGCCAAAGAACATCTTTATAAATTTTTGTTTTCTTAAACATATATTTTGAAAACTCATTTCGAAGACATTGATTTCTCTTATAACCTTGTCAATTTCAATGATTATTTTTTATAGTTCTTTATAATATTAAAAGTAAGTAATTAATTACTTGAAGACAGTTTTAAAATAGTGAATCTTCTTTTTTTCTTAAATGTGTTCTAAATTCGAACACATTTAAATTTACAGACATAGTTATTGCCTTGATAACTAAATAGAAGATCATTATTTACCAATATTAGTTCGTTTTTATACTGGATTAATTTCTTCAAGCATATCACATAATCATGCTCACACTCTCTATTGTTTAAAATATACAATTTGTAATGGAATCCAAACATTTATTTCCTTTGTTTCAACTGACAAATGTCAAGTTTTGGTTAATAAAAAAATACTATTAGTTAGAAAAATTTATTTATGTGTGTATATAAACAAATTAGAATAATTCATTTTTAGAATTATTATTTTATATATTAATTAGTTTATGTATACAACTGATATATGAAATGCTTAAGATAGGTGTATGTTATTTATATCTGTTGATTCGATATAGGCACAGTTAAATTCACAAAGAAACACAAATTGTTTTAGATGAGGCTCATATGGTACTCTCACAATATATATATATATATATATATATATATATATATATTGTGAGAGTATATATATATATATATATATATATATATAATAGAAATATTATTAATTGTTTTATGGATTTTGAAAATACAATTAAAAACAAATTAAATAAAAATCATTATATATTTATTTCACTCCAGGAAAAAAAATGTCGCAATGATTAATATTTTAATAAAATTGACCCACTGTCTGCATTAGTTCAAAATTTATAAATTGGTCAACCATTAACAATATGAATGATGTTTATCATTGATTGCATCTTTCACCGTTAAAGACCACAAGTCTATATTTATAAAACATATATTTTTAAAAACTATTGATAGTCTTGAACTAATTAATGAGATTCCTATTATGGTGGTGAATGTCAAATCAAATTCACTCTTTAGTATGAGGTTTGAAAAAACGATTACAATATATATATATATATATATATATATATATATATATATCGTATTTTTTTACTATATATATATATATATATATATATATATATATATATATTTAAAAAAAGCATAGTATTTCTGTAATTGTTTCTAATTATTTTGACGATTTTTTTTATTTAAAAAAAGGAAGACTTAGGATAAATATTAATGCAAAACTAGAGATCTTGCAATTTTTTAACATAATAATAACATTTGAAAACATAGAGTATTCAATTGAAATCAATAGAATATTTGTTACAAAATATAATTGATACAAAAAATACATATTCCAGTAATTTTTTTAGTGAGACATTTTTTTTTTTTTTAAAAAGAAGGAATATAAAAATATATTTAAAAAAATATTAAAATTGTTCAAAATCTAATGTTTTGTAAAATAGCAGAAAAAAACGTTTCTAATATTATAAGAAAATATATTTGTGGATTAGTAAAAAAAAGGCGCAGAAAAAAATAAAAGTTTCAAAACATATACTTCCATTGCTCTTAAAAAATAATTATAACTCTACAGCACTGTAATATTGGAAGAAAAATTATTTTGGCATTAAAGAGGATAACATGAAACTAGTACTAAAGAAAATCTAGATATCATAAGCATATGTGAAAGAGGTCCATGAAGAATTATCTGGAAATATAACAAAAAAGAAAAGCATCTCTTATGGTTATTACATCACCTGTATTGCCCTTATTTTAAATTGAAAAAGTGAAACAAGAAATTAAAACTATTAAATAAGAAATAGCTCCAAAAATGATGAAATTAAAATCAGTAACTTAATAGAAGCAGGTGAAGAAATAAAAAAAATATATTAACAACATTATATACCAATTGGCAGAATAATACAGGTATACCTGAATGAATGGAAGGATACTGTAGTGAATTCATTTCTAAGAAATGTGATAAAGGAGCTAGCACCTTACAGATATGTCAGTGTTCAACAGTTTTGTATAAATTTTTTACCAAATACAAAAACAATTTTTACACAAACTTTAGATTTAACTAATTAAATAACTTAGGTCAATTTAAAGTAGTTTTAGCACAGTGATTTGCATCTAAATATTGAGAGATGTTATAAAATAGACAAATGAATATGATTTCCCATTATGCTTTGGATTTGCAGATTATAAAAAGGAATTTAATTTGAAAAACAATTTTTATAGTCAGTAGAGCATTGAGTTATCAAGACATAAATCCAGAATATTATTATATTCTGAAAAATATTTATCCAAATTCAACATTAGGATGAGATTACATAATTATATTAAGAAAGATAACATAAATAATAATGTAAGACCTAATGATTACATACCTCCAAAATTTTTGTTACAGTTTTACAAGTTTAGGGATTGAATGAGAAATCCAAGTGAGTAAAATAAAATAAAATACATATGCACAGTATCTGATTGTTTTGTGAATAATACTTAGTGCTTCAGGAAATTGTGCAAAAAGTAAGGAAATAGAAATTAAGGTAAATGATAAAAAAAACCTATTGTAACATTCAAAGTATTTTTCCAGATGAGTTTTTTTCTTCAGAAGAATAAAACTGATAA
This sequence comes from Epiperipatus broadwayi, assembly GCA_028023455.1. Taxonomy (NCBI): domain Eukaryota; kingdom Metazoa; phylum Onychophora; class Udeonychophora; order Euonychophora; family Peripatidae; genus Epiperipatus; species Epiperipatus broadwayi. The sequence continues at coordinate 171,034 of JAQFVV010000552.1, read as the reverse complement.
TTGTGAATTGGAACAATTAAGTAACCACAAATGTGAAATACTGAAAGAAACAATGAATAAAATTAACAATTAATTTATTCAGTGATAGAGTGCCTTTCATAGAAATAACTTAATATTAAAATGAAACTTATCTATATGTTTAAAAAGTAAGGTGTTTATAAATGTTTTATCTGTTCTTTTGTTATGAATCTGAGACTTCAAGACTTACTAAAGAGTGTATTCAAAGACTTCTGAATGCCAAAAAAATATGGAGAGATGCATGTTAGTAGTAGCAGAGAAGATTGAAAATGAATTATATTAGTAAAATAATAAACATGTGACATTGATATAATAGAAAAAAAAGTGAAGCCAAGATTGTCATATTGTAAAAAAGAAATAATAAAAATTGGCACTTGAAGTTATCAGCATTATTACATATATGAATGTTAGTGGATATATATATATATCATTATCATCAACCCTCATTAGCAAACCAATGAAGGATTAAGGTTTCTCCAAGTTCAATCTATCTTCTGTGATATTCAGATTCCCTTCTCCACATCAACTCTGCACACTTTTTTATTTCATCCATCCATTTCACATGTGGTATCTTTCTGAAACTTTTACAATCTCTTGAAATCCGATTTAAGATTTCAATTGACCATCTATTATCATCTTTTCTAGCAATATGTCCAGAACAACTCCAGACTTTTAATTTTTTCAATGAGGTCAATAACACCTGTGTGTTATCTTATCCATATATTGTGTTTCCATCTCTTCTTGTTCCTCCCAACATGCATCTCTCCATACTTCTTTGAGTGGTTTGAAGTATCTGTATAGCTCTTTTATTAAGTGGCCAAGTCTCAGATCCATAAGTAAGAACTGGTAAAATACATTTATTAAAAACCTATTTTTTCAAACCTATAGCCATATTTCCTTTTAGTATCAAGTTATTTCAACCAAAACACTCCAACCAAGTTTAATTATATAATTAATTTCATCCATTATGTTTCGATCTGTATTAATAATCTGACCAAGGTATTTGTAACTGTTAATTTCTTCTAACTCCTCACAATCAATCTTTATTTCATATTTTGAGAAAATCCATTAAAATATTACTTGAGATTTTTTTAACATTTTTCTTTAATCCTACATTACTATTTTCATCTGATAACTACTGCAACATTTCCTGCAACCCTAACACATTACTTGTAAAATAACTATATCACCTGCACAATATAAATGACTTCAATCATAGCTATTTACTTTCTCTCCTTTAGCTTCCCATTTTAATTCACAAAATACTTCTTACAGCAGTACTGTAAATTTTCTTTGAGATATGGAGTCACCCTGTCTTACACCCTTCTCACTATTGACTTTCCCAGAATCATTATGTAACCTAATTGTTGCTGTAGCACTTGTTATAAATATTCTTTAAAATGTGACAGTATCTTGGATTTATATTTTGATGATCCAATGCTTTAATCACTGAATAAATGTTTACAGAAACAAATGCTTTTTAATAATTTTTTGTCAAAAGCATAATGTCAACACATATTCATTTGTACTTTCTATAACTTCTATCAATACCTGGATATAAGCTACTGTAACAAAACCACTTTTAAATCCAGCTTGTTTTTTTTGGTTGGTGGAAATCCAATATTTTCTGGAGACAAATTGTAATTATGTTGGTAACAATTTTGTAAAAAACTGATTAAAGGCTGATAGGTATGTAATTCTTAACATTTTCCTATCACCTTTTTTAAAATATTAATATTAATACAACACTCTTCCAATTATCTGGTACATTTTTATCATTTAAACATTGGTATATAACTTTGCTTAAAAAATTATATTTCTTCACTTGCTACTTTAAATATATCAATTATAATTCCATCATTACCTGGTGTCTTTCCTTTCTTTGTACATTTAATTCCATGTGTCCCTTAAAATTTTGAGCAATTTGAAAGGTGAGATATTTGGTCTTTATTACTATATAATTCTTGATACAAGTCTTCTATCCATTTCCTGATGTTATCTATCTTTTTAGTAATAGTTCCATACCTTTTTCTTATTGTAGATATAAATTTCCTATCAACACCAAATACCAACCCAACTCAACTAAAACAAACCATCTCCAGTAAAACACAAAATATCATCACTACAAACATCACAAACATAATTAAAAATAACATATCATCAATATATCATTGAAGAACTTATGTCCTGCATTCCACAACTAGAAATAAATACAATAAAAGCAACAAAGACCAGGTTGCTCAAAAATGTAACAATAGGAAATCAGAAATGGAATAGTACAACCGTTTCAAACAAAAGACTTGATATCAATGGAACATCAATTTTATTCACCTAACCTGTGGATATTTACTAAAATAGAGCTCACAAGCTGGAATCATATATTGAATTGCAAATCCTTTCACACACAACATCAATAACAATCAAAATAATGTTCAATGTGCATGGTTTAAACTCAGTTAATGAAATACACTGCCTCAGGCAATGAACTAGAATCACACAACCACATTTATTAAAGCTTCTGGGAACCAAATTATACAGTGTAACACAGATTGAGAATGCAGTGCACCTTTACACAGAGGAATTCATTACTTGCTACAGGGACATGTCATCACTTTCAGGTGTCACTGATCCACTTATAACATCAAGATGTCCTTTCACATCATTCAAATTTATGTGCATTGATAAAAATATGATAACAACAACCATTCATCACTATACAAACACATTAAACTTAACATTTATCTATATTAAATCTACAAAACATCATCATATTCAACACAATACTAACCATCACTTCCTTACTAGAATCAATCCCTTACCCAAACATCCTTATGGAAGATTTAAACATGAAATATACAACCTTCATCTCAAAATGGTTTCATCAAATAGCAATACCACTCATGAGTGCTGAACATTTTTAATCACCAACAATGTAACATTCCACAACAACCATCATACACACTTAGCTGACCTTTGCTTCAATGCATTAATGCTGCTTCACTATATTAGGCTTAATTTTAATCCAACTCTATTTTCAGATGAACTGGCACAAACTGCAAGATTCAGCCATCTACAATTCCCATTGGTAAAACAATGACAATTCTACTTTCTGTATCTACTCTAGAATTCACTTCTTCTCAAACATATATTATGTTTCACAAGCTTAAAGATTTACAACTAAGTGTTGTGCAATTATACCAGGCCTTGATATATATATTTTTACTTAGCAATGATCCCATTTCCAAAAACACCCTCACCAGCCATGCTTTTAAATCTGGAGATAAAATACAAAAATTAATAGTGGTGTATAAACATACTAACTACAAACACCAGCATACACCTAGGCTCATGCACCCATCCACATGTGCAGAATGTAAAGACTACTTAGCCATAATAAAAGAAAAATCTGACTCAGTCAAAAGCAACATGGACTGAGATAGGTCATGTGTCTCATTTCTACTATTAGAGTTTATGGTTCTGCAAATTTGAACATCCACACATGCAGTGCACATAATGCTTAATCTATATAAGAGCATTTCAAGCAGTAGCTTTAAACTTATCAACCCTTCATCTCATGTCATGATTTTTAAACTAAGAACAATAAACTTCTATTTGCCATTAATGAATTTCCAATAAAACTTGCTACTATGTCCAATGCAGGTCATAGAGGTATTCAAGCCATACCAAAACTTGTGTTTGAAAATCTCAACCATTAAATGAGGCAAGTGCTTAGTGATCTAGTGAAATGTATGTCAAAAAATCTACAACACTGACAACCTTCATCCAATCATAATAGTCTCCATCTGCATCCTAACATTTACAGATCACCATATTTATCTCATGAATGAGTTTACATGGCTTATTATGGATTAGATAAGGCATCAATTATTTCTATGTAATGCATATGATTAGTTGTTTGTAATCCACTATAACTGCAGTCATAAAATAATTAAAATATTAAAAGAAATAAAATGTTAAATATGAGATTTATTGGTAATAGAACCAATCTCAGAAGAAAATATATACACATAATTTGTATTATCTTCAATGTAATATATTATCATAAGCAGATGGAAATGCTTACTCTCTATAAAAATAGTTCATTAGTTCAAATAGAGTATTTTAGCACATACTAAGAAAATATTGTTAAAAATAAAGTATAATAGCAAAGCATGTAATTAATTGAAAAACATAGTGATTATTTCAATAATTAATTATCTATTGTGGGTTGAGCTTTTCCATAATTTAACTAGTTTTTCAGATCTCTAGCCACTTTTCTCTAACCCAACTTAAAAGTTTCATTATTTCTATCATTCATTTCATATATGGTTTTTTCTACACCTTTGAAATCTCTTGAGATTTAATTAATAATTCAACAATATATCTATTATCACTTATTCTTACAATATGTCCAGTCTAGCTTTATTTCAGTTTTTTCTTCCTTCAGTTATATCAATATTATGTTTTATTTTTTCATTATGTGTGATACTCTTAACTTTTTACTTACTAACACATTTTTTTCTACATATTGTTGAATTGTTTGAAATCTCTAACTATGCTCTACTGTATCCATGACCTGATTCAAAGTAAGAATTATTATATCACTTCTATAAAAATAAAAATAAAACTTTTTCAAACGCCCACGTTTTTTTTTTTTTTTAATATTGTTATTTCTATCACCATAATTCCATCCAAATTTAATTCTATGCTTAATTTCCTACATTAAGCCTTTATCTGTATCAATAATTTAGTGAAGATATTTGTAGTTATTATCTACTTGTAATTTATGATTATTAATCTTTATTTTTTTCCATCTGAGAAACTCCATTGAACATTACTTTTGTTTTTATACCGTTTATCTTATAATTTAATTTTATTATTTTTATCTGCTAACTTAGGCAACATTTCTCGAAAGTCTGAAATCATTATTTGCTAAAAAAAATCACACTATCCACAAAATCTAAATGATTTAAATAATCTAAATTTATTTTTATTTCCACTTTAATCTACAAAATATTTCTTGTAAAACTGTTGTAAAAATTGAAGCGAGATGGAGGCACTCTATTATAGTTTCATCATAATGTTAATTTTATCATTAAATAATGCATTTTGATATATATTCTTCCAAAATATAACATTATTCCAGGTTTATATTTAATGATCCAATTTTCAATCATCATCAAAATGCTGATAGAATCAAATGACTTTTTGTAATCTACAAATTCAAAGCATAATGACGATGCATAATCGTTAGTTTTTTTCTACAACTCGTTTTAACTTTATATTTTCTTGAATTAACTGTGATAAACACACTTTTTAATCCAGATTCTGTTAATTTATTATGATCTAAATTTAACTATTAAATGAGTGTTAGGATTAAATTAAATAGCAAGAATCTAAGGATCCATGTTCGATTTCCATGCTAGCACTGTCATTGGCCAATCTCGAAAATGAGAGGAAAACAATACCTTAAGAAATGTTGTACATATAGCTTTCACTCGGTGTTGAATGTATTTTGAAAATTTACATAAAGTTTAATTTTCATTAAGACATTCAATACTCAATACTAGATAAGGGAAAAGTTCAATATATAAATAATTCTCAGAGAATGTTTTGCCAATAGTATATTTTTATATTGTAGTATAAAAACATCTGCAAGATATATCTTATTTTAAACAAGATGAAACATTATCAGAATTGACACAAAATTATGCTTAGAAAGTCTTAAATTTTTAATAACGGAAAAAAGTGCGTTTTTAATTCTTAGATATAATATTATCTATGATGGTAGAGAAAATTAAGATTACAAAAAAAAAAAAAAATCGAACAAGAATGTACTAAAGAACAGACATCAAACTATAACTTATATTTTGTTTCAGTTTAAGTACAAAGTTTAAAGTATAATAAAGATTCATGTCTGGAATGATTTTAATTATATTATTATCCAAACTAGCTGTTTGATTAAAAATAAATATAACTTTTTTAAAAAAATCCTTCACTTAATGACGAAAGTAACAAGAAGTGGAGAATTTTTTTAAAAAAATTGAATATCTATCAGATAAAATGTCTGATGAATAGATATTTTAATCGGCATACATACTCTTTATTACAGGAGAAATTTAGAGAGTAACTACGGAGTAACTACGGGAGAAATATATAGAACCATTTTTAAATGAAGGCATTAAAAATATTATTTAATGCTAATTTCTTTATAATAATTCCTTTATAATTGCATAACATGGTTTTGATCACTGAAGCTAGAAACATAGTATTCATGATCTACAAGATGTGTTGTGGTATTTAAGAGTTAAATCACTAAACTTAATTTAGTGATTTATATATTTTACATTTTAGATAGTAGAACACTATCCACTTTCTTGTTAATTGTATGAAAATTGTTAGAAATAAACCATGCCCTCTTTATCTTTCACTTTCTGTAGTCAGGTTCAGAACAAATGATGGTGACTTTTATTGGGTCAAAAATATGGACTAACTCTTTGTCATTTTCGTAAAAAACTGATTTATATTCAGAGCTATTTTTTGCACACTTGTATACATACTTGTATTACGCAGTTCTAGTAGCTATATTTTGCAAGCATTACTGATTTAATTTTATATATTATTTGGAGGTTTGTTCCTGTGGTAATGTATCCTTTGTATTGTTTAATTGTCTACGTGAATTAGAAAGAGTTCACAAAATAATATTCTAAAATTAGAACAGACTTTTATTTTTGTGACAGCATTGGTATATAAGAAATACTTATCCAATTTTAATTGTATGACTGTTGTAAAGGTATTTGTTTTATTTTGTTATATAATTTTTTGACAGTACCAATTAATGTATTGAAATTGTAACTTATTTTACATAAGACCTTTATATAGACCTCAACATTTGCTTTCCGTTCCACCACATGTTTTCAATGATTTATGTTCCTGTTAAGGAAACCCTTCAACCTGATTAATTTATAATTTGTTGATGAAAATGATTGGCAGTAAATTGTTTCCCGAAATTCCAAGAGCTTGGCAATCATTTTGTAAACCAAACATTATTTTATTGAACCTGAAGGTCTACAAGCCATGATATGGATGAATGAGGTTTCTTTGAAATGTTTGCAACCTATTTCTGTATATAAGAATTTTGTATCTGTGGATAGTCTTCTTAAAAGGCTTGAACAGAATTCTGTAATTGCAATCAGAATCTGTAGCCAGAGTAGTGAATAATAGTATTTCCCAGTGTTTTGAATTTCATATATAGATATAATGTTTAAATTGATTTTACAAGATTCTTTTTTCTAAAGTATTAAATATTATATTAAATTTCACCATTAAAATAATAATGCTTTTTTTTTTTTCAGATAAAAACTTAAAAAATTTTTTTAGATATAATTTATTGAAAATCTTTGCTCTCAACGTCATAAAAAAGTTACAGATTATTAAAAAATATAGTAAGAGAAGCAACATATAAAGAACAAAAATATATAACTTTTAATAAAAATAGTATATTGAAGGACACATGCAAACTCTTCAGTCAATATATTGATAAAACTTCAAGGATAATAATAATTTAATCTTTAAAAATGAATGAAGAAAATAGAATTAAATGAATCAGATAGTGATCTCATGTGTAATTAAAGACAAATTTTAGAATTAAATATTTAAAGTGATTTTATTTTTTAAAAATAGGAATAATTATTTTGAGTATTTCTTTTTATAACCATTTATTATTAAGAATATACTTACAAAACTATAAATGTAAATTAATAATATTTAACTAAAAAGTTCATAAGATTTTTTCCTTCACATGAATAAAAGAGATAAAAAAGTTTAATATTTTGGCAAATTATTTGATTAGAATAAATTAAAAATATTTTCAAAATATATAAAATTAAAATAATTGTAATATAATTTAATACTATTTTCTAAAGGCTTAAAATATAGGAAATAATGGAAATATGTAGACATGGTCTATTTTATTATTCAAATACAATTAATACTTAAAAAATAAGCAATTCATTATAGTTTGCAGAAGTGAATATATATATATGCCACGGGGCAAACGATATATAGTATATATAGTGATATATATATATATATATATATATATATATATATATCATATATATATATATATATATATTTTCAGCAAATATTATTCCACTTTAAAATGAAGATCTTTACAATTTGTAATCCAGTTTCTTTAATCTTTAGTCTCTTTTATCTATATCACCCCATCATACTTTGTTATTATATCCATAAGACTCACATATAGTTTATTTTTTTTTATTTTTTACAATTATTTGGAATGCAGTATATTACTTTTCTATCTATTATTATCTGTATTATCAATATGTTCATTCAGCCCCATTCTGGTCTGTAATTATTTCTATAATGTTTCTTATTCACGTATTTCCTTCTTTAATCACTTTTTATTAAACCTAACATACGTTTTTTTCACATTTTGTTGAATGTTGTAAAGTTTACGCCTTGCTTTTCTGTATCCAAGTCTCAATTCTATAAGTAAACATTAAAAAACACATGTATTAAACAATTTTCTTTTCAAATACATAGGCAAATCTTTTTTAGTATTAAGAATTTTTTATCAAAAGTGTTCCAACCAAGTTTAATTTTGTGATTAATTTGTTCATTACATTTCAATTTATATTAATAATCTAAGCAGGATATTTGTGGTAGTTAACTATTTTTATTTTATTTTTTAGAAAATCTATTGTACATATTTTTTAGCATTTCCATTTATTCCTACTTTATTACTTTTATCTTATAATTCTTACATTTCCTGAAGCTCTGAAGCATTAATTGAAAAAAAATAATAATAATTCAGTGAAATTTCACAGAGTTAAATAATCTGCATTTATGTTTACTTTCATAGCTTTCTATTTTCATTCACAGAAAGTTCTACAAACTGATGTAAAAAGTTTTTATAAGTTGGAAATTGGAGTCACCCTGTCTTAAACACTTTTAAATGTTAATGTCATTATGATCTAAGCATTGCTGATGCATTTTTCCAAACATTTTTAAAAATATATTATTTTAAATAATTATGACCCATTGCATTAATCATTGTAAAACTGCTTATAGAATGAAATGTCTTTTCATAATTTATATCATAGTGACAACGCATATTCATTAGTTCTTTACATATATAATTATAAATAAATATTAGAAAATATAGTAATTAAAATTTGTTAAAAATAACAAAAAATATAAACATCACTTTGTTCTTTTTAACAGATTTTAATTACTGTATTTTGTAATATTTATTTATAAGTTTATGTATTTTATTTTGAAGAAATACAGTTAAAAATATAACTGGCACTAATAATTTGATAAGTAATTTTAGTAGAGTCATTGAAAGACATTATAAACATACCATTGGTATTTATTTATTTGTGATTGTTTTTTTTTACGAATATATCTTATTTTATTATAATATGTTTTAAAATAATTATAAAAAATAAAATATCTATAATTTTGATAGTTTAATAAATTTTTTTGTATAGTTGAATAAATACATCATTTTATGTTTAAAATAAAAGACTGAATTTAGGTAGCTTTAAAATATTATTTTTATGTTAATTAAAATGCTCAGTAAATGAAACAACTTTCATGTAATATGGGGGAATTTTGGATAACAGACAGACGATTTTATTTTTAAAAAAAAAAAAAAAGAGGGAAAGTAAAAAAAAAAGAAGCAGTAAGTAAATTAAGTGAGTGGAAATATTTGGTAAAATTCAGACGGTTATAAAGATAATTTTATGCTATAACTGTAATTTAATTTATATTAGTGAAAATCAAGCTAATGTGCATTGGATAAATAATTATATCATGGAATAAATAAATAATTTCTTTGTTGGTCACAAAGTCATAGTTTTGGAGATCAAATTACAATTTTAAAAATGATATTACCAAGATAATTGCCAGTAGATTTTATTATTATGGTGAACAGATAAATATATAAGGATAATATTGATTCATTTCAAGCTTAGAAGTTGGACAATCTTTCATGTAAGTGAAACAGTTTCAGTTATCTATACTTCACTGAAAGCTTAAAGGATAATTTAATTTTATGATATAAAAAAAACTAAATTAAAATCAAAATAGAAATCTTTAAATAACAACTAACATAAATGTGGAAGACAAATAATAGGTGTTGCTAGTTAAATTAATTTATATTATAACAAATTGATCTTACAATACTTTTGTAAGAAGATGCATATATAGTAATGTAAATAGGAATAATTTTAAATAAAGGTTTGCTTTAGTGGCCACCCTAAGTTGACCTTCTATTTTTTTAAAATTATAACTAAATTTTTCGAAAATTGTATGCATGTGCAAATACATTAAAATTATTCAAATGGAAAAGATAATAAAAAAATTACCTTTTTAAAGAATTTGAATGTTGGGTTAATTACATGATATTAATTAAAATAATTAATTTTAATTTATTTGAAACTTCATAATTTAAACTATCTACAACTTAACAATTTAATCTACATTTATAACACATGTTACAAAAAAAGATAACCTCTTTGTTCAAAATTTCGAATTACATGCACATGTGTATAATTTTATACTTGGAAAAATGACTGCTACATGTTTCGTTCCAGATGATGAAATTTTGAATGTTGCTGCTATTCTGGCAGAAGACTGGAATATGCATCAGATATGGAATTCCATACAAACTCAGGAATTGGCCATAAAATGGCTTGCACAAAAACTCCTCCTGCAGAACAATGCCTTTTTCCAACAGTGCATTGTTCTCAGGTTATGTATTCTACAGGTTTAGATGGGTGTAGATGGCAATGCAGAAAATGTCACCATCACAGCTCAATCAGAAAGGTGTCTTTTTTCCCAAAGTCATCTACCTCTGGGAATATTTCCACCACAAATACTACAGGGGGATTATACAAAGAGGTAATTGGGTCTTTGGCAGTATAGAAAGAAAATCAAAGAAGTAATTCTTAACAGAAGTTCCAAACAGGATGACTGATACACTGGAAATCCTGATACAGCTGTACATTTTTCCAGCTATGCACATTGTTTCATATGGCTGGGCTGCATACAATAACATCAGCAGTCTCAACAATGGGGTATATATGCATTCGGTTGTCATCCATCAGGACAATTTTATGCATTGTAAAGACCAAGGCATACATACCCAGAATATTGAAAATATGTGAATGAGAGCAAAGCATAAGCTGAAATTCCAATCTGGTACAAGAAGAGGGTAGTTTTCATCGTATATGGATGAATTTGCTTTCTGGAGTAGACATAGCACTCTCCAGTTTTCTAATATGCATAGGGCACAATTATGCTTAAAAAGATAAATGTTTTTTTTTTTATTATCTTTTACATTTGAAGAAATTTTAATGTAATTTGAATATAGTAATATATATGTAATTTATATTGAATAAATTTTAATGTAATTGTAATATAGTAGCATATATGGAAGATTTTCAAAAAAACATTAGTTATAATTTTAAACAAGAGGGGGACAACATATTGAGGCCACTAAAGTAAACTTTTACCTAATTTTATTTAATTTGATTACAAATGTTTATTTGGAATAGTAAACAATAAATGCAGAATAACTTATGGAATTTAAATTTGTCAAATAAAAGAATATATATATATATATATATATATATATATATATATATATATATATATATATATATATATATATATATATATATATATATTATGAGACTTGATGTCGATATACTTTAAAATAAACATAGAAATAAAATAATGAACTTATGTAAAATGGTTTTGATCAATACTTTAAAAACACTTAAATAGTTACGTTTGGCATAATACACTAATATGCTAATTCCAGTATATTTATAATAGTTGGATAAAAAAAATCCTTGATTGGTAAATAAGGAAATGGTTTCAGAGAACTGTTAAACATTAAAAAAATCCTCATTTTATTATTATTGCATTGTTTTTAAATGATGGAGAAGCAATCTATTAGATAATTAATAAATGTGTACAAAGTCCTAATGTGGAAAAAAAAAACATTAATGATCAATGCCTTACATATGTGTGAATGAATCACTAAGAAAGAAAGTAAAAACTCAATATTTTTTTTATTCTTTGGATCAAAATTAGATAATGGTTACCATTATATATATAAAACCAAGACTTCCTAACACTATACAAGCAAAAATAAAAATATAAAACCATAAAATAATACAAGATCAAATCCAACATTTTACCAAAATCCTTACACAACTATGGTTTTATCTACTACAAATAGAGATTTTCAAATGAAAATCAAACTAAAGGAAATAACATATATATATATATATATATATATGTTATTTCCTATATATAGATATATATATATATATATATATATATATATATATATATATATATATATATATATTATTTCCTTTAGTTTGATTTTCACTTGAGAAGACCTATTTGTAGTAGATGAAACCATGGTTGTGTAAGAATTTTGGTAAATTGTTTTATATTTTAATATTTAAGGTATAATTTTAGATATATATTCCAGATGAGAACGTTGTAGATGCAAAGTAAATAGAAGAGTAAAATGGGTAAAATGATGTTTTAAGTTGTTATTATAAAATCATATTAAGATAAAATTAATGTATGATATATTTAAAAAGTAAATTGATTACAAGAATGTCATGTTAAAGATGCGAGAAATATAATGATGAAAATAACCAAATATATGACAAAAAAGTGTGAAGAAAAGTAATCTGAAAGGATAAAAGATGGATGGATGATAAACTATATGATACAATAAATAAAGTTTTGATCCTAATTAAAATAAATAAATGAATAAATAAATATTGACGAATTATATGGACACTATGTTTTGTAACATATCACCATTAGATTAGGGAAATGATTAATGGAAAAATAATTTTATCATATGGTTATGCTGATTTATTGTATGATGTATGTCTGTTACTTTTTATAGTTAGATAGGTTGTCATTCCATGAGATAGTCAACATGGTAAATTGTGATTTCCTGAAGAACTGATAAGAATACAATGAGGTTAATCTAAGTGATACTCATATATGTAGTTGGATGTTATAATGTGATAAATTTCCATAAGATAAAGTGATCAAGTCCACAAGAGCTTAATGTAAAAGCCTGGATATTAAGATAGTATCATGAAGAGTAAATGATTATTTGCCATGAGGGCACACCATATTTAAAAAGGAAAATAATACCTCCATTTTAGATTTGTAGCATTTAAATACAGTAGACATCATTTTTTTTTATCTACATAATGTTAATTATAAATAAAGTAAGGTAGTCATGGTACATAGGTGGATTTATAAAAAAAATGTAAATACAAAACAAAAACTATTAAGTAATTCATTTTAAAGTGACACTATATAAAAATACAAACAAATGGGATCAATAATGAAAACAAACAAAGAAAGTATGAATCAAATGAGTTATGATAAAATAATCACATTATGACAATATGTGATGTGGTTGTTTTGCATTCATAAGGATAATAATACAATGTATCTTAAATAATAATATATATATATATATATATATTTCCTATACTAGCACATTAATTGTTGATAAACAGAGCAAAACTCTCCATACAGTATTGCCACCTGTGCTAAACAGAGTAATCAATGGACGCCAGAAGGCTTGTGCATAAAATCCCTATCCAATGCCTAATATATATATATATATATATATATATATATATATATATATATTTTTATATAGGTATCCAAATATATATATATATATATATATATATATATATATATATATATATAATTTGGAACCTAATAAAAAATAGTAATATTATTCACAATTATTCATTGAAATTGAAAAATAGAAAAAAATAGATTCATATATGTTAAAAAAAATATTCTTAAGCAGATTTGAGTCAGTAGTTCCCATGAGTGTATATACTTGTACAAATGTTAATGAAATTATATGTGTTATATTTTGTTGTTATTATACATACTTCTTAAAATTCTGTTAATAATTATTGTTATTTATGTAAATAAACCAATATTGTAAATACAGTGGTAGAGTAAAGTCTTTGTTTCAGTTTCACCACATAGTCAAAGCCTCTGCAATATATATCATTGCAAAAACTTTAAAGGTACATTTATGAAAAACAAAAACATGTTTTAATCACATTAAACTTGCTGTCATATTTCAGAGGCTTTGACTATGTGGCGAAACTGAACTGAGATCAGACCCATATAACTACCTATCTTGTTAGACTAAGTTTGAAGACTTTACCGGTCTAAAAAATTTCATGCTTGCAAACTGATAGAAACTTTTTGCATAAACATTTGAAGTCAGTGTTTAGATCTAGTTTATGGCTCTATCCTTCACTGATGATGGCAAATTAGCTTGAAATCAGCTGATCTGAGGGTGGACAAAATGAAAGAGATAGTTAATTCTGACTCTTTTGTCGTTTATGTAAACAAACATATGCTTGGTTGGTGTTTTTGGTAAAATGATATCTATTGATTTTATATATATATATATATATATATATATATATATATATATATATATATATATATATATATATATATATATATATATATATATATGTTAAAACGAAGATTTGCACAGGTTAAATATATAAAATACATATTTTGGGGTCATCTGTTAAAAACTTTTAATATCAATACACTGACGTTTCGACTTGGTTGTGTGACCAAGTCAAAACGTCAGTGTATTGATATTAAGTACGATGAAAATTATTTTATATATATATATATATGAGAAAATGCTACAAGAAATTCTTGGTTTTGGTAAATATACAATATGTTCTTCATTTGATTTTGTTAATAAAATCCATAATGTTAAGATCGATGTTAATGACGTTATATGTACTCTAGATGTTAGTGAAATGTATGGATCAATTGACGATTGGCATCTATTGAAATTATAACTTAAAAAAATGTTAACGTGAAAATAATAAAGTTTATAATTGAAACATTAAAATTTATTGATAAAAATATTTATGCAGTTTTTAATAAGGATTTTCGTAAAATGTGTAATGGATGGCCCATGAGATTATCTACTGTTGCTCAAATATGCAATTTTTTAATTTCTACATATGAAAAAAATATTTTGAAAAAGGAATATTTTCAAAAAAATATTACTGCATATTATCGATATGTTGATGATGTTTTTGTATGTGGTAAACCAAATACAATTAATGAGCTGTTTGAGAAATTAAATGATTTGAAAGGCCTAAGATGGATAAAAACAGATGAAGATTTAATGTGTGTTCAGTTTCTTGATCTTAAAATAACTAGGAATCAAGGCATGCTGGATTACTGTATGACCATTAAACCAATAGTAAAAAGAGGTTATAATCAATATAAATCAAAAGTGCCAATGTCACACTAAATGGCAGGTTTGAAGTCATTAATTATTTAGAAAAAATAGTTTTGCAAATATTCATCAGATAAAGGCAAAAATATTGAAATATACTCCAATGAATTGTTAAATGTTGGCTATAATTATAATCACATATATAATATTATTAGAGATTTTAATACAAAATATAAAAATAAAAATTTTAATAATAATATTGATTCTCCTGTTAATAAAAAATATGGATATCAAACCCATATATTTCAAATTATCAAGTAAAGTTTATAAGGAAAATTTATAATGATATATGTGACATTGCATTTTACACACCTCCTACATTAAATAAATTAATAAATAACACCAAAAATAAAACCTCATTTAAAATAAAAATTGTGTCATTTATAAATGGATATGTAGGTGTGGCAGTGAATATATAGGTGAATCTAGATGTACATTAGAAAAAAGAACTAAAGAACACTTGCTATTATTAAAACGTGTTCAGAAATCAAAACAAAATTGCATAGTAGATAATAATATTTCAGCATCTGTTTTTTACAACCATAATAAATCATGTATTTATGGTTTTGACTTCAATTTTCACAGTGTAAAAATATTTCAAATTGAAAAATATATCAATAAAAGAAAAATAAAGGAGGTTATGCTAATATACAAATATAAACATGACTTAATTAACAGGCAAGCAGCAAATGGTAAGATCATGAAATTGTGGGAAAGTTAGCATTTCAAAGCTTTAATTGACACAGATTACTTGGATAATTGAAAGCACTCCTAAGTTGATAAAAAATTTTAGTTACTGTATTTACAAATATTCAGTTATATAATTACGTATATTGCTTTAAAAATACAGACATCGAATCATAATATTATATATATATATATATATATATATATATATATATATATATATATATATATATATATATATATATATATATATATATATATATATATATATTAGAGCATTATCAAATGTCCATGCACAAAATATGCTGTAAAGAACATTACAGGAGATACACATATAAATATGTAGATATTAAGCACAACAAATACACAAATGTGCTATATTAATAATAGAAGTTGGGTCTGAGCATTAAAACACCCACACACACCAAGTAACATGAAATTGACACAAATATTATACATGTATAATAAACTCATGTATTTTTTTTTCATTTTTGTATATTTTATGATATGTTATTTTTATGTATTTTGCTTCTCTCTGAAAAATTCAAATAGAGAAAAGCAAACTCTATTAAACAAATGGATCAAATGTTGGAACATTTTAATAAAATAAATAATTAAAGCAATTGTTTCAACATACTTATATATATATTGCTTTGGTAAAAATATATATATATATATATATAAAAGCAATATGAATATATATATATATTGCTTTGGTAAAAACTTAATCAAAAAGCAAAATGTTTGATAACAAATGTAATTATAATATTTCTTCTTTATATAGATAAAATAGAAATTATTTTGTATTGATATCTGTAATGAAGTGGTCTGGGTTTTTCAAAATGAAAACCAAATATTATATTAAACCCTAAAATGTAGAATTTAATCGGAAAAATATAAAGAAATGTTTATAATCTAAATGATAAGGGAATTTAAAGGATTGGCAGATTTATACTTCTCAGGGGGGATAACTGATTTGGTTTTGTATGAGGGGGTTTGATAAGTTTTGGTCAGTGCTGTAGGATTCATTCTTTCTTTGCCAGTCGTTTTAGGCAATTCATTCAATAATTTGGCTCCAGAATTCTCCAATCATCTAGCTACTTAAGATTAATTTATGGACAAGACTACTGCTGATATGTTCTAAGAAATCCATTGTACATTTCTTTTAAGAACTCTTGATTTTGTAAGGATTTACCAAACCAGTCAAGATAGCGAATGAACATTTAATAATAATCCTAATTATTATAATATAAAAAAGAAAAAAAAAGATATGAAGCAATCTACTAGAGATTCCAGTGAAATGATCATGGCGTAGACAACCAACCAGTGCACCACCCTTTCTCTGTCCAAATTGCCAAGATGTGATGATGCCAGTTCCAGCCAGCCACAATGATGACAACAACCACCTTGCCTATGCCCGAATGAGATGAAATCCTTAATGCGCAGCTAATTGAATTGAAACTGCTCAAAGCCCAGTTAGGAGATGAAGACACCTACATAAGTTTCTTTTACAAATACTTTATTAATATTGAAATAATTAACTCTGATATTTCCAATTAAATATATTATTATTATTTATTATTATTAATCATTTAAAAAAAGAGAGAGTTGTCTCTCACATATGTATATTGAATTTAAGGTTATTACGGGCATAAATGATAAAGCTTTTATTTGAATCTTTTGAGTCAATTTTTCTATTTCAAATTCTAGTATTTTCAACAGAGGTTGCAATTAGATTCTTTTTGTTGCTATTTGTTTTCACTCTTGTTATTTTGTCATACACAAATATACATGTGTATATATGTGCACATATGCTTTAAATATTCAGTAAATATGATACCTCATGTTGAGTATTTAAAATATATATTTATCTGTATATTCTTTTAAGTTATATTTTTTGTCACTGCTGCACCTCACAATGCGTGCAAGAAGGGATTTATTTATTATAGATTCCCTGTAAGCAAGTCCTCTAATAACTTTATATTTAGAATAGTAGTAAGTGTACAATTGTGCTGCATATATATATATATATATATATATATATATATATATATATATATATATATTGTAAAAGGCAAATAGATACAGTACCTCATGTTGAGTACTATATGGTATCTGAACTATGCCACTTTATTGACATGTTGAAAAATATGAAATTAGTGAAATATTTCATAGCGCAAATATACTTATGCAGAGTTGTTTTTTTTTTATTATTATTATATTTACTATCAATAAAAAAAATGCCTGTACAACCGAAAATCTCTTATATTAAAACATCTGTATATCAAATCACACAAAGTATAACTTATTTCTACAGGGTAAAAAAGACCCAGACCACTTCCATTCTTTATGAAATATTGTATTGTAATTAGATTTATGGGATTTATCTAATTTCGTATTCATTTAAATTGTATATATATATATATATATATATATATATACAATACACATACATATATATATATATATATATATATATGTGTGTGTGTGTGTGTGTGTCTATTTAAAAGCATCAAATATATTTACGGGTTGTTATAATAATTCATTTATTTATTTTTATATTATATTAAGTATGACGGTGGTGGGTATTTGGGATTAAATAAATATTTAATAATAATATTAAACTTGTTTCATATTCGTATTATTATTTATATGATAAAATGTATTCTTTCCTTATCAACCACATACCTGTAATAATCATTTAACTTACCCATTTGAAGACACTAGATTTTAGGACTGAGCTACCCACATATAATATTGCTTTACCGGCGTGTTAAATCTTATTCTTATGCTTCGCTGAACTTATGGAACTGCACATCCTTCTAGGAGGAAGGAAAATTCATTTTTTGATTTTTTTCTAGGAGTGGCATGCAAAAGTATATTTTGTAAAAAGACTTTTCAAAGTGTGTACTTCCATAAAGTTGTAAATATTCAGGCATTCAAATAAGATATCAACTAAAGGATGTTTTTAACTAGCAGGGTTTTGTAAATTCACTCTTTCTATCAGCTGTAAGTACCAATATGTATAAGTACAGACAATCGGCTAATTTGATATCCATTTCTTTCCCTGTTAAATCTTGGTCACTTCATGCTCGGGGCAAGATTAGTATTAGAAATCCGCAAGGGAGTATGGTCTGGTACTATATATATATATATATTCTGACCTTGCTCTCGTGCATATTCACTTCCAGAATAGTATATGATATAAAATAAAACGGGTTCTATCTCAGTTAATAATTAATAACTGAAATATTCAGCATTAAAATTAAAATGTTTCACTAGCTCAAATTTACAATTTGAATAAAGTCCAGTTTGTAAAAATAAATTAAATAAATATTTAATATTTTCATGAGACTTGAAGTGAAAATACAGGTGACAAGATAGATTACATTGAGCCAATATTCCACAGGATACTACCTCAATGGCATAAGAACACTATCCCACCTTATTACTATTTCAAATAACAAACTCATAGTATTCTTACGACTTTAATAACTTCTTCTCACTAAGATTAAACTAATAATTAAGTCTTAATCTTCTATTTGTAATAATCTAGCCCAAATAAAATAATATCAGGTTCATAAAGTTTATTTTAAGTTAATAAAAATAGGTAGTAAAATATGAGAAGGGATTCTATGACATAATCTACTACACTTAAACTAATAATAATAAATAACAGTAATAATATTCTTCATTGTTTAACTAATTCTGTATATCTTTTCTTTTTACTATAATTTTATTACCATAATAAAATAATGAAATAATATAATACGATCTTATATCTTCATGTAATGATATAATAAATACGTGGTAGCATTTTAATAATCTGACAAACAAAATATGTGTGGCAACTGATAGCATATAATTTAATATAATATTGTGATAACTGATTTATGACCAATAAATAATGTAAGATTATTATTATTTAATTATAACGAATACCAATAAAATATTTAAATTCTTAAATAATTCTCTATTTATCTTTTTGTGCAAAATTATATGTTTGTTTCGATTATTATGCATATATCGTGTTTTCATGCAGCTATGTGGAGAAATAAATAACTTGGACACAAAATTTTTGAAATAACAAAATTTAACAAAGTTTATTACTAACAACAAATAAATAAACAAATTATTTACATTATTTATAGTGGATATCCTTAACCTTTTTACTTTACAGTTTGATCTACCGGGTTATAAAAAAATAATTTATATTTCAATTATATTTTATTTAGATTTAGGACAAAATTAAAAAAAAAAATATTATTTGGTTTCTCATTATGGTTAACTTATTACAAATATTCATCTACTTTATTAACAACAGCATTTTATCCTTAATATTATTAAACTATCTTATTTTAAAAATTCATACTTAGAAAACATTCTATAGAAAACAAAATTTTATAATGAGTATGGATTTCTCAAAATATTAAAGAAAAATTTCATCTTGAAAAGTCAAAGATGTTACACAAAATATTATCCAAAAATTCAGTACTAGATTTTAGTATTTATCACACAATATTCACTAATCATAATATATTCTTCTTTAAGCCTACTTTAGTATGATATAAGTGTAATCATCAATACATGTCTGTTAATCAATAAACAAAAATATACTATGCATATTGTTTACATAATTTACTTTGTACTATTGTATTTTAAAAAAAATATGCAATACCTATTTTTCTCTTAAAAAAAAATACTAAAGCATTTAAAATTATTAGCACTTTAAAGAAAATATCTTTGTTCAGATACTTTATTTAAAAAAATATATATATTTCATTTCCGAAATAAAATACAAAATATATTCGATGATTCTTTTCTTTCCTTAGAATACTTTGGATCTTCAATTTTAAGTTATAATATTCTGCTCCTTATAATCAAATAAACTAATCTTATCCAAAAAAAAAAAAAAACGATAGCATAACCTAAGTTCTAAATTATTTATCATTTCTTTTAAAATATCTTACTAAACGATGCAGTTACATGAAATAAAGATAGCGAAAACAGATGCATAGGATTAAGGAAGAAAGCTAGAGTATTACTCTTAACATATCTCAAAATCATGGCACAGTGCGAAGAGGTATAGCATTTACCTGCCTAATATCCTCTAGTACAGGGACGATGTTAAAGCTATTTCTTCAGCTTTATTAGAACATCAAATATTTAAAGAAATATAAACACTGTCCAATAAAATGTGTATCAGTCATAGGGCATTGTTAACTATGCTGATAATCACATAAAGACTAAATATTATTCCCATTCCTTATCATATCCTATTTTAAATATACATCATCTTGGTTTCCTGCTAACTATAGTACTTCCAAGCCACTATCTCAACATTATTTCTCCATATTTTTCTACATCTTATATCGATAAATAACTATCTGCATTTACAAAAACAATAAATAAAATTCATTAATAGTTAAACAATCTAGCTGTTCCACAAGAAAAGTCTGTCCACTTCATCATTCTATATGTCTAATCATATACAATCTACTTAGACAATATTTGAATATCCCATATCATAAAAATTTTAAAAGAATCACATAATTATTTGTTATGTTGGATTATATTACTAAAAAAAAAAAATTGTCGTATGCATATTTTCAAATCAATCCTATCTCATAATGTTTTTTTTTAAAATGCTGTATAAAAATGTGTTACATATAATTAAAAAAAATTTTACACTTCATTCTTCCAATTTATGGATGATCTAAAGAAAACAAAAAAAAATATACATTATAAATTATCAATAGTTATTATTATTACGAATAACCTTTATCTAGTCATCCTGTTCAGTAGGCTTCCTTTGTCCACTTGAGCATTGCAGATATAAAAAAATTCACACCCATACACTTTATATTAACATATTTTTAGCTAAATTATTAGATTGTTATATTATAAAATTTTAATATTAATTAATTAATGTTTTTATGTTTTTTCTTAATCTTATATAAAAATTTAGATTTAAGCTAGGTTAACAAAATAAAAAGAGTCAAAACTATAGTTACATATTTTCTTGACAATACTTCCTGATAAGTCCAAAATCCTTATTATTTTCTCTAGAGTTTTTAAAAATGTTCTCCTCTAAGCACGCTAAAGTTTAAAATAAAAATAATTATTAATCCATTTAGTAAAATTTTGAAAATAATCCTTGGTTTTAATTTAAGATGATAATTATTAAATCATAATATTAATTAATCCCGTGAAGCATCTTAGTCTTCTCTACCAATATTCTCTGCATATCCGATGCATCAATCCATCTAATTTAATTTTAAAAATATTCGATAAACTTTTAAGTACTATTTATATTTCCATGGATCCATCTTTTATTCATCTATGTGTTCACTTTTATCTATGTTTCCTTCTTGATACATTTAAACTTTTGTTTGGTATTTTTATATATCACTTTAAAATAAAAAAAATCTTCAAGTACTTTTGAACAAATTTTTTCCAAATACATTTTAAATAATTCGAAGAACGGATATTTTAATATCAAAACACTTCTGTAACATATTTTCCTGGGTTCTTTATTTAATTCTTGAAAAATATTTTTAAAAAATGTTACGATCAGAAAAGATATACCATTTTACTCCTTTTAATATCATATTATATAAAATAATCCATGAAATATTTATTACTATTTAAAAAACAAATCTTTGATCATCCTATAAATAATGCATTTCAATATATTTTAGCCTTTGTATAATGTCCGAGCTGTGGTTTTTATGTACCAAAACAGTTCTTCGGTGAAATATTAATAAAGCTGTATCAATAAATATTTCAAATATTTTTTCAGTATTACAATTTATATCCATTTTATTTTATAGTATATCCATTTTTTATTGCATAGATTAGGTTAAACTTTTAGATAAAATACGACTGATAAAGAACTTTAAAAAATTTAACAAAGCATGTTAAACGAAATTATTAAAATATTTTTTAGTTTATACTCTCTTTTGCAAAAAATATTTTTTTAAATTATCAATTAGTTTTTTGCAGATAAAGTTATAAGAAAGTACTAAAACAAAATTGACTAAAATAAAAAAATTTAAAGTACTATTTTTTACTAGTTATAATTTACCTCTCTCCGGTTTCAATACATTATTAATCTCCCCCGATAACTTAGTTACGACAATATTTATAGTCTGTAAGAATACCTTTTCCTATTGGTTAATTCTTACTTTAGCTTAAACCAAATTTACATATTTTCAATTTATATCAGAATTATATTTGAAAATAAAAAAAATATGACATAATGAACTTAAAATATTATTTAAAATATTACTTTTAAATAAATTATTATTTTATTAAAACTATTTAAACATTTAAAATAACTTTTAAAATAACTTTAATAACCTATTCCATTTATCTATTCAATTTATCTATTTTTATTTAAATAAAATATTTAATTTTTATTATAACTGTATTCGTCTTTATGATACTATTTAAAACATTACATCATTTAAGCATTACCTACGATAGTTAACTTAATGTTTAATACTATTTACTTTTATGATAGGCAATAATTCCATCCAATTCTATAATATAACTTTTAAAATATTTTAAACTTTGTTATTAATTCAAACAAGCAGTGTGTGTGAGAGTATATATTAAAGGTCACATGATTATAACTTTGACGAACGATTTTCAATCTAATTCTCTGCCTAGACTAATAAAATTGATACACTTATTATATTATATAAAATAATTATAAAAAAGTTTGGAAGAACAATTTAGAAAATATGGAATTAAATATAATTCTCACTATCATAAAGTTTATTTTTAAAATGTACGATATTAATTTTTGTTTATTAAATATGATTATAAATTTAAACACTGTATTTAGTAACTTATCAGTTTTAAACTATTAAAATCGAATTTATTAAATATACTTTTAATTTTTATAGCTGTGTTATTTAATATGGCCAGCTTTTACAACCATATGAAACAATATTTCAAGCTTTACATAACCATTTTTTAAATGATTTTATACTACGTATTTGCTTTAGCCTCAAATTGTACTTTAAACATATAATTGAATTAATATAATTACCTTTATTAAAAGAACATATTCTAAATTTAAAATTTTTAGTAATTGACTGTTATAAACTATTACTGACCTATAGAAAAGGGCACAATATATATATATATATATATATATATGTGCCCTTTTCTGTATATATATATATATATATATATATATATATATATATATGAGCACAGACTTTCATACAACCCACCACTCTCCATACTATCTTACAACACTGATACCCTTAAACTAATATATGTTGAAAAGATAAATAATCATGAATATACATATTTCATGCTAAAGCAGCAATCATCAGTTGGTCCAGATTATCATCTGTACACATATATGCTATTCGTTCTCAGATATATATTAAGATAGCCAAACCTCATATTTTAATGGACAGGCTTCAATCTACTCCACAATCCTTATTTACTTTATGTAACACCATAATCTGTGAAGCTATGCTGCAAACAACAGTTTGTCCCTCCTGTGTATTATTCAGTTCAGCATTGATCTAACCACCAGATCTATTTTATTTTAATAATCTGTATAAAGAGCATATTTATTGTTCATTACATAATCTTAATAAAATTTGTTATATTTTTAATTGCCATTCTTGTAAACTTAACTCTTAACAAAACTTGTAGGAATGGCATGACATAATTGAGGCATAATTGTTAACTATAGTCAAAATTAATTATAATTATAATTAATATTAAATTTAAATGATTTAAAATGAATAAAAGATTGAACTTGTATCAAAATTAACTCATCATTGTAAGACACCTGTGAGTGTAAATCCTAATGGACTTACATTTTGTATTATTTAACTGATAGTTTAATATTTAGTATATTTAATTCTAATAGTGGTTAGTATGTTATTTACTACCCCTCCTAAATTATATCCAAATCTATTTATTTGGGTATTAATTATTAATATATGCATGATCTAGTCAGTCATGTGTGTGTGTGTTTAGTTTATTTAGTATTAATTTAGTCATTATTCCCTGAGTCTCATACTCCATCCTTTGCTACTGCTGGAATAAGAACCAAAAGAGGATTAGTGTAACCTCATATCTGACATCCATAGGTGAGTAAATCACTGAACATTGGTGAAAAAACTGAGATAAGATCTGATTCGAGGTCTTAACCCCTCGTCTAAATCAGGTTTGGGATAATTTGCCAAATCTCTGGATTTTGTGGTGTGATGTACAAATATGACAATTACAATATATATATATATATATATATATATATTGTAATTGTCATTTAGTGTTAAATATATATTATATTATAATATATATATATATATATATATTTAAATAAATAATTTAACACTAAAAGAAATATTATATTTCAAATTCATTAGTAGTGCTTTTAATTACATAGTAATTTTTATCATCTTTAACAGTTAAAGCTGGCAAGGATTACAATGTAATTGAAAGTGCTAGTAAAGAATTTGAAATACACCTGGGTCTTGTTTTATGTGGATTATTTTAATGCAAATTTGAATGTGATTCATATATCTTCTTAACATCTTTCATATTTCACTATATTTATTAGATATCAAGAAATTTAAATTATTAATAACTTATTTTCATTTGGATTTTTTTTTCAAAAAATATTATTAACCAAAAGACTGTTTTTTATGAGGCTCCTCATAGACATCTGACATCACTCTAACTCAGCCGATTCTTATGGTAAAAAATTCGTTCGATACGTTTTGAAGAGGTTTTTAAAAGTTCTGTAAGATGGTGACCTCTTCCGACTTATTTTACAAGTAAAAAATAAAA
The DNA here is from genome assembly GCA_028023455.1 of Epiperipatus broadwayi. Lineage (NCBI taxonomy): Eukaryota > Metazoa > Onychophora > Udeonychophora > Euonychophora > Peripatidae > Epiperipatus > Epiperipatus broadwayi. The sequence goes on along the minus strand of JAQFVV010000552.1, from coordinate 145,107 downwards.
AAAAAATGCATATAAACCTAAACAAAAAAAGAACATTATTTGTGATTGGTTCTTAGCAAGCTTTCAGCCGAAAAAGACATTCTGATTGGCTGGAAAGAACAAAGAAACCGCCTGATCAAAGAAAATAAAAAAAAACGCTGAGATTTTCATTTCAAATCCAATTTTAAGTATTATAAAATTATATTTATGGAAATTAAAAATTATTTTCAGATAGAATAATAAAAAAACAAAATTATTTTCGAAAAATATTGAAGATTTTAGTAAAAATATTGAAGATGTAGTAAAAAGAAATATTTACTTTTCTATAACGTAAAAGTTGATCTTTTTGTTTATATTATAGCTTTTATGTTGCCGAAATTGAATATTTTAGAATAAATAAATAGCAATTTATTTTTGAAAGAACTTTCGTTCTCTTCATAACCTGAAAAATTAATAATATACTTTTTATAAATGTATCTGAGTTGAATTTAATATTATAGGCGAATATGTTTTAACAATAGGCTTTGTCTTCAGTTTGTGAGTTGGCCAATTAAAAGATTTGATTTTTACCTCATATAACCAATAATATAATTAGCGGTTAAAAGGTTAACAGCTAATGTGAATATAGCCTGAAGCTGTATTTAGAATGTTAGCTTCTATGTGAATAACCTATTTATACTAATGAGTAAATAATAATAATAATAGATTTATACTTTCATACAAAACTATCACAATAAATATTCAAATATTTAAACTTTTAAAACGTACTTTGTTGTATATAACAAAAATAAATAATCTTTTAGATTTTTAAAATAAAAAAAAACTAAGATTTTACAAGAGGAAAATAATCTTTTTTTCTCCACAGAATTTTCTTTCTATTGATAATGTATAATCTTTTTGTTTTGATTGTGATGTCATTTTTTTTTAATATAGAAAGGGAAAACCATTAACACAGCACAAGACTGAAAGTGGTGCTAGCTGTACATCATATCACAAATAAAAATCAAGTGGCTAACAGCTTTCTCTGTGCATAATTGCTGAAATATTCTTGATTTCATTTAAGTAGCAGCCACAATACATCACATCATATCGAATCTGATTTCTTACCATTTTACAAACGAATGCTAGTGGTAATGATTAAAATATGTATGAAAATTGTAAAATAAAGTACTCTAGTTAATAAAAAAGGTAAAAAAAGTTTGTCTTGTATTAATTTTTTCCAAATATTTGAAATTTTTATTAGTCATACTTTATTTGCTTATTTTTTTAATGCGAATTTTAAAGTAATTTTTTTTGCTACTTTGCTTTTATGCGAATTCTGAAAATTACAGACTCTATCCTCCATTTTTTAAGGTAAGTCCATTTTTGTGCAATTTTTTTTAAAGCAGGTTTTCTGTGGAATATATCTACCACATAAAATGAGACCCAAGTGTATAATATTTCTTTACCGTTAAATTGTTTACATATAATATGTAATATTTTTATACCACATAATATACTTTATTTATATTTTTTATATATATATATATATATATATATATATATATATATATATATATATATATATATATATATATATATATATATTTCTTATTGCATTGCAAAATCCATACAATATTAATATCAAATATGTTTTTATTACATTTTAAAATGCTTTAAAATATGTTAGTTTATATTCTTATTATAATTAGATTGACTTTCCTCTTAGTTTTTTATTAATTAATAATAAATTTATTTATTTCAAAAGTCTCTGCTTCAATCTTCAATCTTGGATGATCATGTTTATGGCAGTTAACTATAGTTTTATTTGCAGGATGTGTAGATTGGAATGTTTTCTCTAGTCATAAAATATTTATTTTTGTGGAGTGATAGACATAATGAAATGGAAAAAATAAAGGAAAGTGTTTAGAAATACATTTCAATTGCTGGTGTTCACTTTCTTTCTCAGGATGTGGACAGATAGGTGTTTATTTGAATTTTATATCAGTTATATTTATATATCTTTGAGTTACTGATCTTCAGCTGATGTAATTTGGAAGAAAACAAGAAAGATGAATAAAAACTCAGATAGTTGGTTTGATTTCTCATATATCATCATCAGTATAAAATATAAACAATCTTATTTCCTTTCAAATAATCAATAAAACAAACTTTTGTTAACTATATAAAATTAACTTTAGAATAAAAGTAGTAATAATAATGATTTTTACAACCCCTTCTTGCATTTCTCCTATATGGTGTATTTGGACTTAGTTCAGTCCCATATAGCTATTTAAGTTATATAACTGGATTGGAAGACATATGGGTGTCTGAAAATTTTAAATTTTCTACTTAATTTGTACATATTAGATAAAGTGGTGGGTTTGTCCTGGTATTTTTAATTTAATGCTTGAATATCCTGGCACCTCACTGATGATGACAGTAGCAGAAACTGGTCTAGGGTTGAAAATATTGTGCAATGATTGTTAAAAGCTTTTTTGTGAGCTCTGTATATACATAACATTTGTAAATACAAGCTTATTAAATTAGATCATGTGACATCTGACTTGATTCCTTTGTAATTGCATTTCTTTTATTATGCAAGTATTTTTCATAGTTTTTTTTTTAAATTATCTAATTTCACCAGTCATGAACTATTAAACTCTCATTGTTTGTTATTACATCCACACACACACACACACACACACACCTTAGATATTAATCCTTCTCAACATCTTTTTGAATAAAATATTGTGAAGCTGATGACATTAAGAACGATGATGATAATAATAATAATAATAATAATAATAATAATAATAATAATAATAATAATAATAATAATAATAATAATAATAATAATAATAATAATGTAAATTGATTACAAATCAAATAATTGCAGCATGTATCAAATATTTACACATTTAAATAGATATATGAACAAATGATTACAAGATATTGTCTAAAAAAATATATGAAAAATATAAATTATTTCTCTCTTTATGAATTCACGAATTTGAAAATAATATATATATATATATTTCTTTTTATTATTATATTATAACTGACTTAGGAATGAACTATCTAATCCTTACTATACACTATTATAAACGAAAATCTTAGTTTCTTTATAAATATCTTTGCAAATTTTAAGAATCTGTAAACCTTTTCAAAAAGTTTAAAACATATAATATATATATATATATATATATATATATATATATATATATATATATATATATATATATATATATATATATATATATATATATATATATATATATATATTGTTTAAAGTAAATTAATATCACTTTTCATAATATTAAATCCAAATATAACATTTTGGAACTCCAAACTATTGATTTTTTTTTTCTTGCAAACAATACAATATTTTATTATTGTCTTTTTTTAGTATTTCTTTTTTATATATTTTATATATCTGACTACAAATATTTTAATAAAAATGCAAAAAGTGCAATATTGTTAATAATTAAGATATTGCTAAATATACTTTTTAAATTTATATATATTATTTATAGATACATTATGTTTTGACAAAAATGTTTAATTAAATTGAAACTTTATATATAGAATATAAATTCTATAAAAGTGTACATCAACATATGGTTATTAAAATTCAATATCTTCATCTAAAGGCGTTGTCGACATCATGAAAAAACTTGTGGAGATGCTATATATAAACACTGCTGTTCAAACACAAATGCATTTTAGAGTCATTAGCTTTTTATATGTATATATGCAGATTTAATAACTATGTACACATACACGCACACACCTACACTCATAATAATTATAAACTTGAAACAAAATGTAAACAATCAAAACAATTTTTAGCTTTCTAGAAAACTAAGATAGTGAACACAGAATTTCAACTTTCTTCAACCGTATACTCTATCTTATACGACCAATACATATTCCCACAAACTTGAAAAAAGGTTAAATGATCTTCAATATACATATTTCATGCTAAACCAGCATTCATCATTTGGTCCATATTATTATGTCCCACACATGTATAATCAGTGCTCAATATATATTAAGTTGAAAATCTTCACACTTTAGAGAACATATTTCAGTCCACTTCACTCTCCAATTCTTCACCATCCATACCACTGAAAATCTGATTCTGGCAAACTCACATATTTTGATAATGCTAAGAAGATTGTCAGGCTTATGTTGACTTTAATTCACTCTGGCCCTTGTGTATGAAACCTTATCCATTTAAATATACAGAAGAGGGATGGACAAGATATAAGTTGAATTTGGCATATTTTAAATATTACTATATTTTAAAAACATGGAGACTAGATTATTATAGGGTCAAAGTGAATTAAAGACAACATGAGTATTACAATAATCTTGGCATTAGCAAGGAGTTTTGGTATTCTTTTATTATATTTTCAATGGTGTTGAAGGCTGAAGAGTTGTATGGTTAAGTGAATTGAAGAATGTCAATTAAAGGATGAAGATTCACTGTCTTAATATAAAGTAAAGACTGATCACATATGTGTGGGAGCAATAATGATTTGGACCAACTTACAAGTGCTAGATCAGCATGATATATATATATATATATATATTGTATTTTGGTAGCCCTTACATCTTGATGGTATAATATAATTGGGGGGGGGGGGGTGGGGGGGGGTTACCTTATTTTGTAATACAACTAACTCAGTTACATTATTATGCTTAATAATGATTTGCATATCTATCTTTAATATACTTTTATATTATCATATCTTAATTAAATTAATTATCAGTCATCAAAATCAATATAGTTCTAGATTATATTAATTAAATAATTATATATTAAAATTATGAGACTGCGAAGTAAAGTTACAAAGTAATAAGCAGATTTACACTAAGTCAATATCTCCTAAGATACTGTCTCAATGGCATAAGAATACTACCACTACCTTACTATCTTACCATTACATCTATAGCATTCTTATGACTTTTAAATGAAATAAATTATCTTTAATAATACTAAAATAATTCCTAACTTTTAACTTAAAACATAATTAAATAATCTCAGGTTCTTCTAAGCTGTTTTAAAATAATAATAACTCATGTAAATAAGTATGATGTGGGATTTTATATCAAACTTAAATACACCTAACTTATTTTAATAATAATAAATAATACTAATCTTAGAGTGTAATTAAATCTCATCTATTTCTATGATATAATCAATCATTAAATGAATAAACAATCATATGTATATCTTTTATTTCACATGGTATATTCATTTTTAAATAGATCAACATTTTATACTTAATAATCTGTGGCATTAAACAATACTGTATTCTTATAATGTGTATTATAATCATCTTATGACCATTGTAATATTTATGTTCATGTCAATCAATTCTTATAAAATGATAGTAAGCAAATATTGTATTCATTTTTTAAATAACAATAACAAATTCATTTTGTGCAAATATTATGTTTATTTCAAATCATCTGATGTCAAAATGCTGTGGTAAAAATAATGAAACTCGACACACTTTTAAAACAAATTAACAAATTTATTTACAAAAAAACTTCAAATAAAATTTATTTACACTATTTACAGTTTTAGAATTTAAGAAAATAAACAAAATAAAATAAGAAATTACAAATACAAGAGGTTTATACTGCTACTAATTCATGTGCTTAACAAGCAATTATACATTCTTCAAATACTATACTAATAATATTATAGTATGTCTTCAAAAAAAAAAACTTAGATTTTTTAAAATAAATAGTAGTGTACTTTAATTACTACAAATAATAATATATGTCAAGACTATTTATGTAGCATGTGTAAACAATGAAACTTCACTAATTAAATAGCTACATTAATTAAGTATTACCATTTATAATATATCATCATATATTTACTTTATTATTATCATTGCTTAATAGCTTTATAAAATTAATGTATCTTTGTAATGTAAAACAAATAATTAACTGTAATTATACTTTACTTAATGTAATTCCTGTTATATGTTTTATCAAATATGCATTACATATCTGTACTGTTCAAATACTATTATTTAAATCATTTATCAATTTCAAATTCATAAAGCATTACCTTAGATAAATTCTATGATTCTTTTCTGTGTAAAATCATTACTTTACTTAATATGTTATTTTAATCCTTTCTGATAATTTTATTTATAAACATCCTCTAAATTTATCTAAAACTTCCGATAAAACAAATATCAACTTTAAACAAAGTATTCATCATCCAAATTACCTATACTACATCGTTTATATTTAGTAAACTTTCAATCCAAATATAAGCTTCTACCCATAACGTAACTTAACTTATTTAATAAAACAAAATACAAAAAAAAAAAAAATAATAATAGAGTCTTTTCAAATCTATTCTTATCTTGCAAATAATAAAATAATTACCTAAATAAAGAATAAATATAATTCTAATACTATAACATAATAAAATATCAAAATTTATTTATGAAAGAATCATATAATTATTTCTAAGCTTCTTACGTAATATTGTATCATGTTGACACTATAAATTAAAACTTATGCATATTTTAATAAAGTTCGTAGCCAATATAATGTATGTGTTTTCTTAAAATATCTATACATTCATTCCACAAAACATAATATTTGGTTGATCTAAAAAAAATATTAAATTCATTAAAATCATTATACAATGTTTTTACCATAATAATAATAATGTCCAATCTGCTATCCAGCATTCTTCGGAATTTGCAGCTTCATAAAATAAAAATCATTCACATTTACACTCATAAACATTCATTAGAATATTCCGTGTTATATTAATTATAAAAAATAAATTTATGTAATTAATTATTATATTATTTTTAAGTTATTATTTAATAAATGTACCTAACCTACTTTTAATAGTTTAATAATATTTTAAATTTTATGTTAAATAAATAAAATAAAAGTTCATATTAAGTATTTCCAGCGACGACTTTTGTTCTACCATAAAAGTTCTAATAAATCCTATGTATAAAGTCAATAGAACACTATTTCCTGTTCCGTTGTATCACATGTTTCTTGAAAGTTTATGAAAATAATAGTAACATTCTTTTTTAAAAATAATAAGTTCCCATAAGAAAACAAAATAAAATTAAAAATAGTTTATAAGTTCTGGATCCAGTTCTTCATAGATTATTATTTAAAATTATTATTTCTAAATTAATTTATAGTTTATATATTATTTTTTCATTGAATTATTTTAATCAACTTGGCTTGCTTGGTTTGGACGTCCATGTATTACTTATGCACTTTTCAAACAACATACTTAGGTAAGAATCTATTTCTCCATCTATAACGTCCAGCGTTTTAGATTACTTCAATGTAATAATTTTATTATATTACGATTTTAAATAATCATATTTATAATCAATTTGCCTTTTCAAATCGTCAATATTTAGTCTTTTAAGCACAAAGACTTAACAAGGCATGTATTTATTAAAATTACTACTTCTTATATCTTTACTTAAGATATACATTTTATTTTTAAAATCTGCAAAAATACTTTCTTTCTATAGAAATATTCATATTTCTTTTAAATATCTATCTATAATAGACAATAGTAATTTAAACTTTTTAATACTATTTATAGTCCAAAATACTACTTTTCTCCATCTCATGGTTTTATGTACTAATCCAGCGTCTGTTACTTTTCTAGCGTAAAGTTTCTGATATATTTCTACGATACGTGATGTTTCCATGATTATTCGTACGTAAATTGGGTTTCGATATTGAGAAAACCAATAGGGAATTATTAAGTTTCTGCTGCATACTTATCATTTAAAATTTCATAAAATTATATACAATAACACTCTTATGATTTTACAACTGATTTTAAGAGCGTTTTAAAATTTACTTAGCTATTTTCTCAATAGCACAATCGACTTTTAAAATTTATTGTAGAGAGCCCCCCTCAACAATTGAATCCAGCTTTTATACTAGCAGAAACTCCTTATCTGATTGGTACATTTAAACAATCAAACTTTCTAGCTTATTTACATATTTACTAATACACTATTAAAATAAAATAATAACTTATTTAATATTTAATATTATCACATTTTAAAAATAATTTTATCGTTTATTCAAATCTATCAAATATTCTTTCTCACTTGATTTAAATCTTAACTTTTATAAGATCATTTAAAATAAAATAAATCTTGTTAAATACGTTATATTTTTAAAAACAATATTTTTAAAAATCAGATTTAATATTTTACATTAATATCTTTATTTTTTTTATCTCGTGATAACTCACGTATTATTTATAAATTTTACAACATGATTTTAAAATAGTTTTTTGCAACTTTATGAGAAAGCTTCCAAGCATGTGTGTGTGTATCTCTAATCAACATCTGTTTTTTACAATACAAGAAACGCTTCCCATAATCTAAAAATAACTTAACAATTGCTTTTTTAAAATAAATATTTATTTTTTAAAATAAATAAGATATTACATCAGATTTTAAAATAATTATTTGATATGATTAAAATCAAATATTAATCTCAATTTAAGTACTTATAATTTAAAATATTTCTATTCACTTTCAACATATATTTTAAACTAAATAAATATCTTTGTCTAATTTTAACTTGTCTTTTAAATACTTTAGCTTTAAACATTTGTCATTAAATTTATTAATGCAGTATTACATCATAATCATCATCTTTTTTAAATATCTTCTCAATATCAACACAATTCACATATCAAATACCCATAGATTGCTCTAATTAAACTTATGGTAACATTACCACAAGCAAAGTCAACATCACACTTTTAAAATACTTCTTAAATTTAAAATTTTCTACTAGATTAGCACAAAACTTAAATGGTGACCCATATAAAAGGGCACATATTCCCCTCCTTCGGATAAAATTTTAAATTTAACATGCATCTTTATCATCTTTACTCTACATTGATCAATTTTATCTTTCTTATCATCTAAACATTATAATAAATCATTCTATCACAAAGTTTTATAAAGCATTGTAATATCATTTTAAATATCACTAAGAAAACACTTTTAAATAAACTACAATGACTTTCTTTTACTTTATGGATTAAGTTTCACTTCTCCTTCCTTATCTTTTAATTAGGTTACCTTCATTTCTCTAATATTTCTACAAATATCAAGTATTTAAATTCTTTTAAATACACCTTTACATAAGCTACTAAAAATACATACTATTATAGTTAATACTATATTTTAAACTACTCTATGTATTTTATTTATAACTTATTGCTAATTTCATTAGCAATCTTATAGATTATCATTTAACAAATCTACATATTTCTCTTTTAAAGAGATTAACCTGATCCATTAAGATTAATCAATTTTATGATCACTACCATATTATACATTAATCCTTCATAAGATCCACTTATAAGTACTTTAAACATATGAGTTTTATACTCTCTAACCTTATTGTTTAGCTTTTTACTTTAAAATATCTATTGGAATAGCTAATTCCACTTTTATTTAGTCATTCTGACAAACTCATTTCTTTTTAAACTGTCATTTACATATTTTGTAAATTTCTTCAACTAAAACTTTATTCACTATGCTAATTTATTATATAATAAATTATTTCTTTATGTCAAGCATTATATTTAAACATGACATTAAAATATTTATTCATATTACTTTGAAATTATAACTCACATCTCAGATGGAAATGGAATTAGGCTCCTTGCATTATAAGTTCCCTTTTCCCCATCTGGTGTGGTTAACATAAACACATTCTCTCCTACTTTGCAAGATATTCTATATGGACCTTCATATAGACTAAGAAATTTTTTAAATTGATTTCTTTGTAGGTTGCTAACATGGGGTGTTCTAACCAGAACTAAATCATTAATTTTAAATGGATGTGGTTTATTATGGGCTTTCTTTACTCTTTTAGCACCCATAACATGAAGCTTTACTTTAGCTTGATTATTATCCTCATCCCTATCAATTGGTTCTCTAACAATTGGTATAGGCATTCTAATTAATAAGGGCTCATGTTTCCCATAATGCAAACGAATAGGAGTGAAACCAGTGGACTCATTATACGTACTATTAATATAGTTAATAACCTCAGGGAGTTTTTGCACCCACTTCTTATGATTATCAGCTACATACACCCTAAACAATCGACTAAGCTCCCGCATAACACGTTTGCATGGATTAGATTGAGGGTTTCTTATGGAGCTCATAACATGTTTGAGGTCTTGCCCTTGAATCCACTCATTCCATCTATTCGATATAAAAGCAGTAGCATGATCTGTTAATATAATTTTTGGTTTTCCTACTAATGGAAACTGATAATTCAGCATGCATTTTATTACAAAATGTGCACTAGTTTTAGGCACAGGATATGCTGCTACAAACTTACTGAATACATCATAAGCTACTAAAATAAATTTTTGTTGTTTAAATGGTGGTAAAGGCCCATAAAAATCAATAGCCAACAATTCATTAATTTGATTTGGAATAATTGGCTGCATCACCCCAACATATGATTTGTTACAATATTTAGACTTCAAGCAAGTAGAACATGTTTTAATTTTCCTTATGACAGGCTTATACATTTTATCCCAATAAAAAATAGATTTTAATACATACATAATCTTCGGTGCACCATAGTGACCATAACTACAATGTACATACATAATTACTTTGTCAATCATGGAGTCAGGTACAACTATCCTCCATGATTCCCCCTGATTTGAATTTAAATTATACATAAGTAAATTCTGATACATCTTATACTTGCTAAAAATCCTTTTAATAGTTTTATTCTTACTATTTTTATTGTCATGACTATTTAAGATAGTCATGATTTTATTTAATTTATGATCCTGACCTTGAATCATAGTGAGATTATTATAATCATCTACTATTGATTCATCCCTGTCTACATCCACACTACTAATAATTATATTTTGAGCATTAGGATGTTGGGATAACAGACAAATAGGGTGGCGGCTAAGAATATCAGCAGGGATATTCTGTCTCCATTCAATATAGATAAGTCTATAGTTGAACTGCTGGAGATACAAGCTCCACCTAACAAGTCTCTCATTACTGAGGTAGCTTTTGTTCAAAAACTCCAAGCTTCTATGGTCGGTCAGCACAATTACTTCTGATCCCAATAAAAATTGGCGTAATTTCTGAAAAGCCCAAACAACAGCTAGGGTTTCCTTTTCAGTAATAGTGTAATTCAACTCAGCACCTCTTAAATGACGGCTTAAGAAGTACAACACATGAGGTACCTGATCCTCATCGAGCTGATACAACACTACTCCCAGACCATAGTAACTACTATCTGTCTGCACATAAAATGTCTTACTAAAATCAGGATACATTAAAATTACGTGTTTTAAAAATTTACTTTTAATTATATTAAATTCATGGTCATGTTCAGCAGTCCATTTCCATTTTTCAGTTTTCTTTAATAATTTAGATAAGTTTATAGTATCTTCCGCGAAATTTTTGTAAAACCTATTATAATAATTACACAATCCGAAAAATGATTTTAACTGTTTTACTGTTTTTGGGATGGGAAAACGTTGAATAGCTGCAATCTTTTCAGGATGGGGTTGGATTCCATGCTCATTTATTAAATGACCTAGAAAAGTAATTTCTTTAGCTGCTATTGAACATTTTTCCATATTAATTTTAACATTTTGCATCTGACACTCAGTAAAAAATAATTTTAAATGTTGGATATGCTCATGTAAACTATCAGAAGCAATAACTATATCATCCACATACATGATGATTTTCTCTTTCAATTGTTTCGAAAAAATCATGTCTAAACATCTGATCAAACCAGCACCACTATTAATGAGACCAAAAGGCATCCGTCTGAAAACATACGACTGGCCTTGAAATCTAAATGCAGTATATTGCTGATCACTCTCATGCAGTGGTATTTGCCAATAACTAGCTGTCAGATCAAATGTAGAGAAAATTGACCTCTTGTGAAATTTAGTTAAGAGCTCATGTACAGGTGGATGAATATCACGCTCTGGTATAGTTACATTATTTAACATACGAGCATCCAAGCACACTCTAATACTGCCATCCTTCTTCTTCACAATAACCAATGGGTTTACGTAAGGAGAAGGGCATTTCTTAATTATATCCCACTCTAGCATTTTGTCAATTTGACTCTGTACCTCATCCTTATATTGATAAGGAATTGGGTACATCTTTTGATGGAAAGGATCATTACTCTTCAATTTTATTCTATGGGTATATCCCTTTATTATACCAGGAATTTTAGAGAATATATTCTTAAAATTATACATTAATTGATATAAATTTTCACCCAATTCAAAATTTATTGCATAAACATGTTCAATTTTAGCCTTTATGCTAGCATCAATTAATGTGTTCTGTATGCATAATAATTGACTAGAAAGGTTATGCATACCATATTCAAAATTAAGCCTTTCTTCTTTACAAATAAAAATCCTATTATGAAAATCTATCTGACATTTATTCAAAATCATGAAGTCAGCTCCTATTATGGCTTCATGTATTAATCCAGGCATAATAAGAAAAACATGCCCAAATTCTGTATTATTTATTTTGAAGGTAATCCAGACTTGTTTATTTGATAACTTTGTCCTCTTTCCATTTGCTAAAGTTACTTGAATTTGTTTTACTGGCAATGAAGGTATATCCCTTTCTACACTCACCAGATTTTGATACATTGACTCTGACAATATGGAAGCTTGACTTCCGGAGTCAATTAGGGCTTCAACTCTAATACTATTTATATGCAAAATTACAATGGGACACTGATAAGTTATTGGTGGTTCGCCTATAGTAAATGGCTCTAAATAATCAATATCAAGATCTAAAGTATTCAGCATCCACATCTGATCGTTCCCCATTTCGTTAGCAACAGGTCCTTGCAAAGAGGAACTAACGTACAAAGACCTTTCTAATTTAACTTCTTACTATTAGTTTTATTAGCTGGTCTCTTCAAAATGGTAGTTACACCACTTGTAGAAGGCTGATTATGCAAATCCTCACTTCTATCTTTATTTGTATTATACTGTACAGTTTTCTTAAAATATGGAGACATTCTATCTCTACCTTTATAACTAAAACTTCTCTTAAAGCCTCCAGGAGATTTTACTCCAGTACTGACACTAAGACTTGCTAATGGGTAATTATTTTTATCCCTATTTACTCTAAACTTATTATCAATAGATAACTCTGCTACTTCCAGAGCATCTAATATTTCGGTGACTTCCTCAATTGTCCCACGGTCAGCAGCTATTAACAACTGTTCCACATGCTTTGGTAAGTTGTGTCTAACTATTCTGACAATTTGTCCCTCCGACAATGGACAAGCAGTCAAAGTCTTCAAACGAACGGCTTGACTTCTGAAAAAACTGGTGTAGCTGCCTTTGCTAACTTGGTACTTATCTTGGGTAATTTGATACCGAATACAATCCTGTTTGTCGGAGTTCCAAAAGCTCCCGACAATAAAACATTTGAAATCACCATATGTCATGGGTTTCTCAAACAGAGATTGCCACCAATCTTTAGCTACTCCGTATAAATGATTGCTACACACGGCCACTTTCTCCTTTTCAGACAAAGAACATATCAAAAACAATTCATCCAAATTGTTTAGAAACTCCGAGGGATTTTCCATGTATTCCCCTTTAAATGGTTTAACTTTCATAAACCTTAAGGCCATAGAATTATTTGAACTACCCTCATGACTAATTACTTCTCTAGTTGGTCTATTGTCAATTTCCTTCACAAGAGTATTATCTGACTGATTATTATTATTACTACTTGGCTTAATTAATTCTATATTATTTATTTGTGAAGAATCAACATAGTCAACATATGCTTTACTACTTATTTTTTCTGTAAACATTTCTGCCTTGGCATTACTTATACTTTTCATTTCTATTTGATCATATACTTGCTGAAATTTCTCTTCTAAGTCCATCTGTTCAAGCACTTGTTTCACATATCCTTTTTGCTCTTTTCTGAACTCATCTAGATTATCATCCAAAATTTCTTTATATTTGTCATTACTTTGTTCTATCATTCCTGCATGAACCTTTATATCCTTCTGAATACGTTTTACATTTTCTCCAACTTTCGATCGATATTTATTTTCATCGACCTTTTTGACATCTATACTCTTAAATTTCTCTACTAATTCCTGCTCTATTTCATTTTTTATGTCCCTTTTTGTCTGAATTATAGCACTCTTAACATCTTTGATATCTTCATTAAGATTACTAACTTGGTTCTTAACATCACCAATTTCAATATTAACTTTTAATTTATAATCCTCAATTTTTAAGGTTAAATTATTATTATTGATTTTACATTGATCAATAGATTCAGCTATTTGATCTCTTAGACCTTTGATTGTGTTTTCTGAAAACTCATGAAATTCTCTTTCTAGCCTTTCTTGATTTCTATCATCAACTTTTAGTATTTCTACTTTTAAAGACTCAATTACTTCTTCATTCTTATCAAATCTTATGTCTATACTATCCATTCTATCTTCCATTTTTTTATTCATATTTTTTATTTCATTCTTAATAGAATCATTATCTTCTTTTATTTTATCCATATTTATACTCATATTTTTCATATCTTTTTTTAAAGAATCAAATCTAATATTATTATCTTCTTTCATTGAACTCATACTCTGCATCATTATTTTAAAATATTTCTCAAAACCAGAATGCTCTACATCTTTTTCAGGTTTCACTACTTCTTTTCCTACAGTTTTAAAAATTATCTCTTCCTCCTCCTCTATTTCACCATCCATATTTTGAGTATTTTCTAATACTATTTCTGAATTTACTGATTTTTCTATTTCTCTGCTCTCCCCACAACTATTATCTTCTACAACAAAATTTGACATTTCAACTCCTAAATCTTTATCCCAATTATCCATTTTTTTATTTTTTAAAATTCAATCCTAACAATATGCAGTACTTATTATTTTATACCTTTTTAAAATACAATTCCCCATCAACCTTCCCATCTCCACTCAACTCACTTTTACAACTAATCATATAATAGTATCCTCAAAAACTCTACATTACTTACTATTAAACAATTATATAAATTTCAATAACAAAATTGTGAAATATCATTTATTTTTACACCTATGACCCACAGACAATTTGCACATAATATATAATATTAAATATCCATTTAAAATATTTCAAGAATTGATATGGTCACATTATAATATAATTATTTGCCACATTTCTATAATTTATTGTTTTATTAACTTAAAATCAACATAATATTTAACTTCAAAGAATAATCATATTACAGATACCACATGAAAATATAATACTCTACTAATAAAATTTTTATTTTAATTTTATTTTAATTTTATAATCAACATCTAATCAATTATAAATATTATTATAAAATACTAATTATACTTATCACTTTATTCTCCTAACATATACTAATCCTAAAATTATATATCTTAATCCTTAATTAAATATTTAGCCTAAAACGTTGTGGCCAAAACTTTCTTGACCACCTATCGGGCTGATAAAATTGTAACTTTAACATATCAAACCGATAACATTTGAACATCTAAATCCTACTTAAACGTATCATGCCAATCACGTTGAGCGCCAAAATCTTCCTACCCTTTGTACCCTTACTTCTTGATGTATAATATAATTTGTAATACAACTAGCTCAGTTACATTATTATGCTTAATAATGATTTGCATATCTATCTTTAATATACTTTTATATTATCATATCTTAATTAAATTTATTATCAATCATCAAAATCAATATAGTTCTAGATTATATTAATTAAATAATTATATATTAAAATTATGAGACTGCGAAGTAAAGTTACAAAGTAATAAGCAGATTTACACTAAGTCAATATCTCCTAAGATACTGTCACAATGGCATAAGAATACTACAACTACCTTACTATCTTACCATTACATCTATAGCATTCTTATGACTTTTAAATGAAATAAATTATCTTTAATAATACTAAAATAATTCCTAACTTTTAACTTAAAACATAATTAAATAATCTCAGGTTCTTCTAAGCTGTTTTAAAATAATAATAACTCATGTAAATAAGTATGATGTGGGATTTTATATCAAACTTAAATACACCTAACTTATTTTAATAATAATAAATAATACTAATCTTAGAGTGTAATTAAATCTCATCTATTTCTATGATATAATCAATCATTAAATGAATAAACAATCATATGTATATCTTTTATTTCACATGGTATATTCATTTTAAAATAGATCAAAATTTTATACTTAATAATCTGTGGCAATAAACAATACTGTATTCTTATAATGTGTATTATAATCATCTTATGACCATTGTAATATTTATGTTCATGTCAATCAATTCTTATAAAATGATAGTAAGCAAATATTGTATTCATTTTTTAAATAACAATAACAAATTCATTTTGTGCAAATATTATGTTTATTTCAAATCATCTGATGTCAAAATGCTGTGGTAAAAATAATGAAACTCGACACACTTTTAAAACAAATTAACAAATTTATTTACAAAAAAACTTCAAATAAAATTTATTTACACTATTTACAGTTTTAGAATTTAAGAAAATAAACAAAATAAAATAAGAAATTACAAATACAAGAGGTTTATACTGCTACTAATTCATGTGCTTAACAAGCAATTATACATTCTTCAAATACTATACTAATAATATTATAGTATGTCTTCAAAAAAAAAAAAAACTTAGATTTTTTAAAATAAATAGTAGTGTACTTTAATTACTACAAATAATAATATATGTCAAGACTATTTATGTAGCATGTGTAAACAATGAAACTTCACTAATTAAATAGCTACATTAATTAAGTATTACCATTTATAATATATCATCATATATTTACTTTATTATTAGCATTGCTTAATAGCTTTATAAAATTAATGTATCTTTGTAATGTAAAACAAATAATTAACTGTAATTATACTTTACTTAATGTAATTCCTGTTATATGTTTTATCAAATATGCATTACATATCTGTACTGTTCAAATACTATTATTTAAATCATTTATCAATTTCAAATTCATAAAACATTACCTTAGATAAATTCTATGATTCTTTTCTGTGTAAAATCATTACTTTACTTAATATGTTATTTTAATCCTTTCTTATAATTTTATTTATAAACATCCTCTAAATTTATCTAAAACTTCCGATAAAACAAATATCAACTTTAAACAAAGTATTCATCATCCAAATTACCTATACTACATCGTTTATATTTAGTAAACTTTCAATCCAAATATAAGCTTCTACCCATAACGTAACTTAACTTATTTAATAAAACAAAATACAAAAAAAAAAAATAATAATAATAGAGTCTTTTCAAATCTATTCTTATCTTGCAAATAATAAAATAATTACCTAAATAAAGAATAAATATAATTCTAATACTATAACATAATAAAATATCAAAATTTATTTATGAAAGAATCATATAATTATTTCTAAGCTTCTTACATAATATTGTATCATGTTGACACTATAAATTAAAACTTATGCATATTTTAATAAAGTTCGTGGCCAATATAATGTATGTGTTTTCTTAAAATATCTATACATTCATTCCACAAAATATAATATTTGGTTGATCTAAAAAAAAAAATATTAAATTCATTAAAATCATTATACAATGTTTTTACCATAATAATAATAATGTCCAATCTGCTATCCAGCATTCTTCGGAATTTGCAGCTTCATAAAATAAAAATCATTCACATTTACACTCATAAACATTCATTAGAATATTCCGTGTTATATTAATTATAAAATGAATTTATGTAATTAATTATTATATTATTTTTAAGTTATTATTTAATAAATGTACCTAACCTACTTTTAATAGTTTAATAATATTTTAAATTTTATGTTAAATAAATAAAATAAAAGTTCATATTAAGTATTTCCAGCGACGACTTTTGTTCTACCATAAAAGTTCTAATAAATCCTATGTATAAAGTCAATAGAACACTATTTCCTGTTCCGTTGTATCACATGTTTCTTGAAAGTTTATGAAAATAATAGTAACGTTCTTTTTTAAAAATAATAAGTTCCCATAAGAAAACAAAATAAAATTAAAAATAGTTTATAAGTTCTGGATCCAGTTCTTCATAGATTATTATTTAAAATTATTATTTCTAAATTAATTTATAGTTTATATATTATTTTTTCATTGAATTATTTTAATCAACTCGGCTTGCTTGGTTTGGACGTCCATGTATTACTTATGCACTTTTCAAACAACATACTTAGGTAAGAATCTATTTCTCCATCTATAACGTCCAGCGTTTTAGATTACTTCAATGTAATAATTTTATTATATTATGATTTTAAATAATCATATTTATAATCAATTTGCCTTTTCAAATCGTCAATATTTAGTCTTTTAAGCACAAAGACTTAACAAGGCATGTATTTATTAAAATTACTACTTCTTATATCTTTACTTAAGATATACATTTTATTTTTAAAATCTGCAAAAATACTTTCTTTCTATAGAAATATTCATATTTCTTTTAAATATCTATCTATAATAGACAATAGTAATTTAAACTTTTTAATACTATTTATAGTCCAAAATACTACTTTTCTCCATCTCATGGTTTTATGTACTAATCCAGCGTCTGTTACTTTTCTAGCGTAAAGTTTCTGATATATTTCTACGATACGTGATGTTTCCATGATTATTCGTACGTAAATTGAGTTTCGATATTGAGAAAACCAATAGGGAATTATTAAGTTTCTACTGCATACTTATCATTTAAAATTTCATAAAATTATATACAATAACACTCTTATGATTTTACAACTGATTTTAAGAGCGTTTATAAATTTACTTAGCTATTTTCTCAATAGCACAATCGACTTTTTAAAATTTATTGTAGAGAGCCCCCCTCAACAATTGAATCCAGCTTTTATACTGCCAGAAACTCCTTATCTGATTGGTACATTTAAACAATCAAACTTTCTAGCTTATTTACATATTTACTAATACACTATTAAAATAAAATAATAACTTATTTAATATTTAATATTATCACATTTTAAAAATAATTTTATCGTTTATTCAAATCTATCAAATATTCTTTCTCACTTGATTTAAATCTTAACTTTTATAAGATCATTTAAAATAAACTAAATCTTGTTAAATACGTTATATTTTTAAAAACAATATTTTTAAAAATCAGATTTAATATTTTACATTAATATCTTTATTTTTTTTATCTCGTGATAACTCACGTATTATTTATAAATTTTACAACATGATTTTAAAATAGTTTTTTGCAACTTTATGAGAAAGCTTCCAAGCATGTGTGTGTGTATCTTTAATCAACATCTGTTTTTACAATACAAGAAACGCTTCCCATAATCTAAAAATAACTTAACAATTGCTTTTTTAAAATAAATATTTATTTTTTAAAATAAATAAGATATTACATCAGATTTTAAAATAATTATTTGATATGATTAAAATCAAATATTAATCTCAATTTAAGTACTTATAATTTAAAATATTTCTATTCACTTTCAATATATATTTTAAACTAAATAAATATCTTTGTCTAATTTTAACTTGTCTTTTAAATACTTTAGCTTTAAACATTTGTCATTAAATTTATTAATGCAGTATTACATCATAATCATCATCTTTTTTAAATATCTTCTAATATCAACACAATTCCCATATCAAATACCCATAGATTGCTCTAATTAAACTTATGG
>JAQFVV010000552.1:0-124814 GCA_028023455.1 Epiperipatus broadwayi | reverse complement strand
GTATAAGTAGGTGGGTTCAGTGGTACGACCCGGTACAATATATATATATACAATTAAAAACTACCCACAAATCCATTCACTTTCCATCCACCCTTAATATTAAAAGAACTCTTAATTAAGTTAATTGCTTCAGAATAATAAATTTTCAATAATAAAGACTCTTTAATTTTTCTTTTTATTTCATTTCTCTCAAAGAAAACAACCTTTGCTTCATCAAAATCAATAGTGTGGCCTGTACCTTTTTCATGGACATACAAAGCAGAACTAAGATATCTATTTTTAACTCTTCTTTTATGAACCTTTATTCTTTCATTTAAACTCAAACTACTCTGACCTATGTAAACCTTCTTACAAAATAAACAAGGAATAAAATATACTAAACCAGGAATAGTCTTTCTATCAAAAACTTCTTTTGTATTATTTAATAAATTATTCAATGTAACACCCCTTTTCCAAGCAATTTTCTTATTTCCAAACAATTTACTATTTTTACACACAATTTTATAAGAAGACAATTTAAATGGCGAAGAAATAAAATCATATTTTTCTTTCACCTTTACATCCTTACAAATATTACTATTAAATAAAATACTTTTAACAAATTTATCAGAGTATCCAATACTCAGGTAATCTTTATAAAATTGATATTTCTGAGACAAAGCTACCCTACTAGAATTATTTAATTTAATATTCGTATGACAATAATTCCTTAAAGCAGCTACTTTATGAGATACAGACTGATAGCTATCAGGTTTAATTATAGATCTTAATTCTTTACTTTTAACTAAATGACTGCACAATAAACAATTAGTTTCTATATTTCTAATCACCAAAAGATCTAAAAAATTTAACTTACCAAAATCTAACCCCTTCCTTCTAACACAAATTTTATAGAAGGATCAAAACAATTAAACTCATTTACAAATTCCTTCAATTTATCATTCTCAACTACAAATAAACAATCATCAACATATCTGACAAATAATTTTACATATAAACAATTCTTTTTAATAATAATTTCCTCTTCCATAAAACTAATATAAACTGAACATACTAAAGGAGAAATAATATAACCTATTATCCACCCTTCCTTAATCTTATAAAAATTTCCTTTATAAGTAAAATACATAGAATCTTCCAATAACAAAAGCAAATCTTCATAAAAGTAGAGTTAAAAATAGATATCTTAGTTCTGCTTTGTATGTCCATGAAAAAGATACAGGCCACACTATTGATTTCGATGAAGCTAAGGTTGTCTTCTGTGAGAGAAATGAAATCAAAAGAAGAATTATAAAGTCTTTATTATTGAAAATTTATTATTCTGAATAAGGTAGAATGGTCAATTACTAAAAAAAAATTTTTAAATTTTAACTATACGTTTGTGTAATATATTGATAATTGTATGATCGATTAGATTTTATAGTACAATTTAAAGCTGAAAATACCTGGTATATAAAAGTGTAATGAATTATTTTAAAGAAACAGTTAAATAAAGCTTAATTATATCCTTGCTTATGGTTGTAAAAGCTGGCCATATAAAATAATACAGCTATAAATAGTTAAAAGTATATTAACAATCCAATTGTAATATTTTAAAACTAATAAATTAAATAAATGCTATATGTAATATTATAATTATAATTAATATTCAAATTTAATCTAATATATTTTAAAATAAACTTTATGATGGTGAGAATTATATTTAGTTCTACATTTTAAAATTATTTTCCAAATTTTTATAAAATATATCAGTTTTGGTAATTTAGACCGAGACGTAAATTAAAAAATCATCTGATAAAGTTAGTAATCATGTGACTGTATATTATATACCTTCACACACATGCTTGTTAGAATATAATAATAAAGTTTGTGAATTATAAAACTAAATATAGTTGCTATCTATCGTTAAAGTAAAAGTTGAAATATTAAATGATATTTTAATAATTGTTTTAAAATTTAAATGATTTTGATAAAACTATAATTGAGTTTAAAAATACTATTCTAAGTAATATTTTAAATCATTACGTCATAAATTATTTATTTTAAAAAAGTCTAGTCTGTTATAAAACTAAAAAAGTGTAAATTTGTTTGCGCTAAAAAGTAATTAACCAATCAACGGAGGTATTTTAGCAGACTAAATATAAGAACTAGATGGAGCAGAAGAAAGTAATGTGTAAGTGAAGGAGGGAGTAACATATTTTTTAGCTGGATAAGATCGTAAGCTGGAAAAGTAATATAATTTTAAAATTTTATATTTATTTTAAAAGTTTTTTAAAATATAATATTTTGAACTGCTTTTACATGGAGGGCTAATTTTTAAAAGTTTTCTTACCAGGATATTTTATTCAAGTTTAGCCAAAACCTTACAGTAAAAATGGAAATACTACAGAAAACAGTATATAGAAGTTATGAGAAAGGAAAAATATTTGTAAAGTGCCTTGATACAGCTTTATTTATGCTCAACCAGAAACTTATTATTATAACTCAGAGGAAGATAATTTGGACGCTATATGGAAAACTTAAAAGAGAAGTTCTTTGCCGTCAGGAAAAATTATGATGCACAAATTTATAAGGCTACTCTGAAGTTATTTTATTCTTCTTTATGGAAAAAATTAAGATCCGTATATCATAAAGAAAAATTATGTAAAAGTTATAACAGAGAAAGAATGTTTGTCCTTTTTAAAGGAAACATTACAAAGTATATAGTTACCAGAACTTTAAAAGAAAGGAAAAAATACCGAATAATGATATGAAAGAGCTATTGTGTTTTATGAAAAAAGAACAGAAAAAACTTTCTCTAAGAGGAAATGGAAAATATTATAAAGTGGTCATTGGAGGAATGCTTGATTTGGAAAATATAAATCTAATATACTTAATAAAATGGATCCATGGAAACAGAAAAGTTTTGTTGAATATTTAAATCAAAGTACTGAGAAGATGCATCGTAAAAGTCGTGCGGGAGAAAATATTAGAAAGAAAATATTAGAAGAGAATATGTAGACATTTTCTTTATGGGATTAACTAATATCATAATTAATAATTGTATTAAATATTATAAAAAACCAAGGATTGTCATATATGAATATTATTAAACAGAGCAATAATTGTTTTACCTTAAAATTGAACAAGAAGTGACTGAAGAAGAAATAATAAACATTTTTTTTTTTTTAGCTTTAGTATGAACGGTTTTCAAGAAAGTTTGATAAAGAAGTACAGTAAATATAGTTTAAATATTTTTTCTAATTTATTTAAAATATAAAATGTTATGTGAGATTAGGGAAAACATAAAACATAAATTTAGTAATATTAAAATTTAAATATAATAGCTTGATAAAATTCTAGAAATAGTGTTTAAAATAAAGTGTATGGATGTGAATCTTATAACTACAAGGATCAAATGGATGGTGAAGCCTACGGAACGCGATCGAGGAGATAAAGGTCGTTTGGTAATTTTAATAGTTGTTTATAATGCATAATGTATTTTTTTTAGATCATCTATTGACCTAAGAATGAAGTGTGAAAGTTTAAATTATATGTACACATTTTATACAACATTTTAAACATATAATGAGATAGGAGTAATTCGGAATATGCATGCAATAATTTATTTAAAGTATATTAATAATATAATTTAACAGAACAATTGTGTGATTCTTTTGAACTTTCATGTGATAAAGTATTCAGATATTCAAATAGTTTGTATGACTAAATATACGGAGGAAAGTAGTAAGCAAGCTGTCTTATAGAACAGTGGAATAGTTTTAAAATAAATGAATTTTATTATTGTTAGTAATGCAGATATGTATTTGTCGATGTACAGTATAGAAAAAATCTTGAGAAATAAGATCGGATAATGACTTGGAAGTACTAGTGGAAA
This sequence comes from Epiperipatus broadwayi, assembly GCA_028023455.1. Classification (NCBI taxonomy): domain Eukaryota; kingdom Metazoa; phylum Onychophora; class Udeonychophora; order Euonychophora; family Peripatidae; genus Epiperipatus; species Epiperipatus broadwayi. Next base: position 120,937 of record JAQFVV010000552.1, on the reverse strand, counting down.
GGAAACCAAGATGATGTTTTTTTTTAAGAAATAGGAAAAATAAAGGATTTGGATCATATTTAGTTTTGTGTGATTTCAGTATAGTTAACTAGGCCCTATAACTGAACACATATAGTTTGGACAGTGTTTTTGCATATCTTTAAACTTTGGATGTTATAATAAAGCTGAAGAAATAGCTTTAACATCGCTCCTATAATAGAGGTTGGTAGACAGGTAAAGGTCACTCCTCTATAGTGTCTTTTAATTCACTGTGCCATGATTGTCAAGGTATATGACGAGTAATATTCTAGTTGTATTTTGATCCTATGCATCTATCTTCGCTATCCTTATTTCATGAATCTGCATCGGTCAGAAAGATATTTTCAAAGAAATAATGAATAAAATAGAACTGGAGATATGTTATCGTTTATGTAAGAATAGTTTATTTGCTGGAATGTATAGAATTATGTAACTTTAAAATTTGAAAGTCCAAAATATCATAAAGAGAGAAAGAATCATATAATACATTGTAAAATTAATTCAGAAATGAATATAAGATTTTGAAAAGAAATCTAAACCAAGTATTTTAAAAGTGATAATAAAATTTGAATGAATTTTTTTTTTAAATAATATTTAGAAAATAAGTATTGCATATTTATTAAGAAAATAGTTCAATAAGGTATAATAAACATATACTTGTGCATGGTATATTAATAGTTATAACTATATCATCCAAAGTAAGGCTTGAATGAGAATATTAGGATTAATAAACATCGGATAATGAACAATAAAAACCTAATACCGAATGTAGAACAATGTTTTGACTTTGAAAGATTCCATACAACCAATATAAAACTAAAATTGGTTATTTTGTAGAATTTTACTATGAATGTAAATTTTGTAAAAAATATAATTTTAATAATATTAGGGATGCAAAGTGTTAGTGATAATCATATAAGAAATGCATTTTGTAATAAGCTAACCATAATAGTAAATCAAGTAATAATACTGTATTTTCTTAAGTGTTTAAAAAAAAAAAAGATTTAACTAGGAAAAGTAAATAATATTTTGATTTCATTTTATAAATTAATAAACTAAGTTGAGATATGAAAGTAAGGGATATCCAATGTATATAGTGTAAAATATTGTTAATTTATTAATGTTGTTAATAAACTTTGTTTTAAATTTGTTCTAAAGTTTTTGTGTCCGAGTAGTTATTTCTCCACATGGATGCATGAAATCAAGATACATTTATAATTGAAACAGACATATAAGTTTTGCACAAAAAGTAAACATAAAAGTGTTATAAGAATTTTGAGAATTTATTGGTATGTTAAAATTAAAAGATCATAATTTTATATTATTTATTGGTCATAAGTCGGTTGCCACAATATTACATTAAATTATATGCTAATGGGCCACACATATTCGGTTGTCAGATTATTAAAATACTACCACATACATATTTATTTATTTTATTTAGGAAGAAATAAGATTATATTATATTATTATTGTCATTATTATTTTATTATTATTAGTTGCTGTGTCGTAGATTATGACATAAAATTCCCTTTTCATATTTTACTACCGTAATTTTAAATTAGTTAGAATACAATTTATGAACCTGAGATTTTATTTTATTTTACTTCATTTTATTTAATTAAGCTAGATTCTTGTTATAAAGAAGATTAAGATATAATTATTATTTTAATCGTAGTGAATAGAGCTTAAAAAGTCGTAAGAATACTATGAGTTAGTTATTTGATATAGTAAAAAGGGGAATAGTGTTCTTATGCCATTGAGGTAGTATCGTGTGGATAATTGCTCAATGTAGTCTATCTCGTTCCCCATATTGTCACTCCATGTCTCATGAAAATAGTAAATATTGTTAATTCATTTTAAAAATTGAACCGTATTTGTATTTTAAAAATTAGAGCTAGTAATCATTTTAATTAATGCTGAATATTTCATTTATTTATTTGTTAACTGAGCTAGAACCCGTAATATTCGTAATAAACAGTATATTTTGGGGGTGAGGACGTGCGGGGGGAGGTTAGAATATATATATAACTATTCAAAACAATACAATAATTAATGCTTGTAACAATATTTTAGCAAATATATACCAATTTTATAGATGGTACTGGTTCAACTTTAGATTTAGGGTAGTTTTGATCTTATACTAGACTCAAATTGTATTAGAATAACTGCTTGTAAATGTAAACATTTAATGCAGTTTTTGTCATTTACGATCAATTTTCCTGATATATTCATTAAGTTTTTATATTGGCTGTCTGTCTATTTATTAATTGTTGCTTTTCACTTTTTAATTAAGCATAAAGATTGCTTTAATTTTGCGTTTAATATTATATGTCTTTCACTTATAAAGGTAATTTTATACGATTAAGTAAGAATGGTAAAGTTATAAATCCATATATGTACAGTGTTACATTAGTGATGAAAAAAATACTGTTGGAGATATATCATCATTTGTAACATTCTCTTGTCTTGATTTTTGCACTCGTTTATATAATAACAAATGCTCCCTTGATCTTTTTCCAATGTACATTTGTAAATGAGTTTAATTGTTTTGATCCTTCTATAAAATTTGTGTTAGAAGGAGGGGGGTTAGATTTTGGTAAGTTAAAATTTTTAGATCTTTTGGTGATTAGAAATATAGAAACTAATTGTTTATTGTGCAGTCAGTTAAAAGTAAAGAATTAAGATTTATAATTAAACCTGATAGCTATCAGTCTGTATCTCATAAAGTAGCTGCTTTACGGAATTATTGTCATAGGGATATTAAATTAAATAATTCTAGTGGGGTAGCTTTTTTTCAGAAATATCAATTTTATGAAGATTACTTGAGTGTTGGATACTCTGATATATTTGTTAAAAGTATTTTATTTAATAGTAATATTTGTAAGGATGTAAAGGTGAAAGAAAAATATGATTTTATTTCTTTGCCATTTAAATTGTCTTCTTATAAAATTATGTGTAAAAATAGTATATTGTTTGGAAATAAGAAAATTGCTTGGAAAAGGGGTGTTACCTTGAATAATTTATTAAATAATACAAAAGAAGTTTTTGATAGAAAGACTATTCCTGGTGTAGTATATTTTATTCCTTGTTTATTTTGTAAGAAGGTTTACATAGGTCAGAGTAGTTTGAATTTAAATGAAAGAATAAAGGTTCATAAAAGTAGAGTTAAAAATAGATATCTTAGTTCTGCTTTGTATGTTCATGAAAAAGATACAGGCCACAATATTGATTTTGATGAAGCTGAGGTTCTCTTCTTTGAGAGAAATGAAATCAAAAGAAGAATTAAAGAGTCTTTATTATTGAAAATTTATTATTCTGAAGCAATGAACTTATTTAAGAGTTCTTTTAATATTAAGGGTGGATGGGAAGTGAATGGATTTGTGGGTAGTTTTTAATAGTATATATATTGTGTAGTTTTTTTGTAGTTCTTTACACTTGAGAAGTCTGCTTGTAGTAGTGAAACCTTAGGTTGTGTTTTAATATTATTTTTATGCTGGTCTGGTTTAATTTTAGATTTGGGGTAGTTTTGATTTGATATATATATATATATATATATATATATATATATATATATATATATAATACATTTTTTGCGGGTTCATCCATGTTAAATACTTTTAATATTAATATACTGACGGTTCGACTTGGTCACACAAGCTGTGACCAAGTCGAAACGTCAGTATATTAATATTAAAAGTTTTTAACATGGATGAACCCGCAAAATATGTATTTTATATATTTAACCCGTGCAAATCTTTGTTATAACATATATATATATATATATATATAATTCTTGAAATAAATTTACTATTCAAGTACCATGACTATTTAATGTTTTATATTGATATATACCAATTCATAGTCTTAAAATTTCTCAAGACTAAGTGCATAAAAAATAAGAGAAGTAATGATTTAATAATTCCATTTAATTTTTTAATCATGGAAAAACATTTGACTTTACATCTTAAGATTATTCATAAGAAAAGAAATCATAATGAAAAAATAAATAAATAAGCAATATTGTTAAATAGAAGTGGATATTTTAAATTAAAATGTAATGTGCACATGTTAAAATTCCTAAATCTTGGCCTACAATATGATGAAGGTTAAATGGTTTTCAGTTGAATAAGATTAAGAAATTAACTGAAAGTCCTGCAATGCATTATATATATATATATATATATATATATATATATATATATATATATATATATATATATATATATATATATATATATATATATATATATATATATATATATATATATATAATATATATATATATATATATGTGCCAGTCCGTGTATAACGGCCATGCACAAAATGGCTGTTTGCTGAAGATTCAGCACAGCTTACATGTATCACATGAAAATTATAATTTTAATCCGATTTATTAAATTATAATTCAGAGGGGAAGTGGTAGGTACGGATATAGTACATAAATAAATGGGTTTGGGCTATATTATATTCTTATTATACCCACAGTACAAGTGTATGCAGTGTATATATGTTTTAATAATTTATTCGATTAGCAAACCTGTCTAAAAAAAAAAAAAAAGGGAAAATAAGTTGTAATATTTGTTTATGTGTAGAACAGTTTTTTTTTTTGTTGTATTTTACTACTTATAAATGTTCGAACACACATATATAGAAATGTATTTTTATTTTTTATTATTTTCCTAAAAAAAGAAAAGAACATTCTAAATAGTTAAAATTTTTTGCATTTATTGGAATTTATCTTTTCTAATTGTTAGAATGAGAGGGTTTGAAATTAATTAATTAAATTTGTAAAGGGAATAAACCTTTTTGCTAATTATAATCTACTTTCAACCGAAGAAAATGAAGAATTTTCGGTTGTTCGTGAATAAAGATAAAATAGATTTTATCTAAGAAAGGAATGTAAGCACAATGGGTGTCAAGTACTCAATATGGAAACTTGCAAAAGTGTACTTTAATAAATAAAAAGGTAAAAGAATGTAGAAAGGTATATGAAGGTATAATTAAATTTATTATTAGCTGATTGAATAGCTCGTAGAGGGGGTATGACAATTGGACTATTTGGGCTATATGTGCTGCTTACTGGGGGCTTTGAGTCAGTCGAGTACTATATTGCTAAAGCGTGTGGACCAGGGGAGATTAGCCTACTAAAGAGTGCGGACAAGTGGAGATTAGCCTGCTAAAGCGTGCGGATCAGTTAATGCTAGCTTGCCAAAGCATTCCAGTGGCAAAGATTTAGAAAGTTAAATCTTGTCTCCCGCTAGTCTAAAAAAAAAATGGAACAGTATAGATTTGTGAAAAACAATCTGACAGAGAGAAAGGAGAAAATGAACTGTGTCTATTAAAATTATAATCACTTGGTTATTTCCCAGAAAAAGAATTTGAAAAATTAGCATTTAGCAAGGATCGTTAAGTGGAGTTTGGAAAATGATCAACAACATGGATTCTCAATACGTTTAAATAAAAAAAAAAAACGAAAGACGAATCATAGTTGGAGAACTGCAATTTATTTAGGATCTACTTGCCCTAATCAGCCATGTGCGATATACATATATACGGGAGAAGTATACTTACAGATCGGATAATTTGAAAGATGGCTCGATTATACGTTCCGGGTTATTATCCTACCATGGAGTAGACTTTCAGCCGTAGTACCCCACCTGTTTGGCTATCAAGCCCGAAGATGCCTTAGAAGAAATAGCAGACCCTGATGGCAAGAAAGACTCAAAGTATATCGGTGAATGGAAGCCTTATCTGCCCTATGAAGTAGCCGTGTGGCCCAGGAAGTTCGAATTGAATACAAGAACAAGTCAGAGGAGCGTGTATAGTTGGTTATATATATATATATATATATATATATATATATATATTATTCTATTATATATATATTTTTTTTTCCTCTCTCATTTATGTTCTTTGTAAATTTTTTTTTATGATATATATATTATTACTGCATACCTTGTCATATGGATTTATTACTCTAAAGTGGGAAGGAATATAGGGCACACCCATTGTGTAATCTTTTAGATATTGTTTTTTTTTCTTTTATATATATCTTGGGGTCATATGTATATGCATCGGTGGAGGGTAAATATAATTTAAATATTTTTTATATATATTGGACTTATATGTATGCATTAGTGGAGGATAAATATAATAATCTGGGGATAATAAATATTCACTTTTGTAATTAAAATCATTTATAAGTTTTTGACTTAGCTTTAAAATAATTATTAAGTTATTAGTACAGATATATAGTTTTTTTTTTTTAATCAAAATGCAAATCCACGTAGTTAACCTGAGATTTATAGAATATAAAGTGAGCTAGATAGGGATAACTTACCGGGGAGTTGGATTGTTTCTTTTATTTTAGTCCGAATGTCTCGAAATATTCATATTCGTTAATGACTAGTCACATTTTACACACTCTTTCGGGGAAAAAAAGGAATAAGTATAATCTTGAATGGGAGTGGCGCTAGAGACTGAAGGAAACATTCAGTACACTTAAAGGTGTGTAAGGACACTTTAATTAGTCAACGTATAATTAATCGGCTAATGAAACAATTTAACAAGGAAGGTCAGGATGGGCCTAATTTTAGGTTCAATCTACTTCCTCTAATAATTTCTTTGAGGTATTTACTCATATTTAATCAAAAATATTTTAGAGAATTATTATCGATGTCCTAGTCTGTAGCATACGTCACTTCATGCTCAGTGCGTATGAGAGCCTAACCATGCAAGACCACTACAGGGGCGTCGAACCGGTACAGAAAAATGGCACCTCAATCGTGGTAAAGACGAACTAGGTTAAGATGAAAAAAGATAGTATTAGTAGAAATCTATACTATATTTTCGTTGTTTCAAAACAAATTTAGGACAGCTAAGTTAAAAGAAGAACATTGTAAATGAGATAGGATTTTAATAATTGCGTAAGAGAAGGTTGAAATATATGGTTTTGATTATTTAGTTATAAGATTTTTTTTCTTTTTCGAGAAAAAATTTATTATCGTGAACGAAATAAATTATTAACAGAAGTTAGATAAATAATTCTGTCATTTATTAGGGCATATAAGTAGAACGGGGCATTTGAAATTTTTTGTTATATTATCACACACTTGAGTAAATTGTCATTAGAAATCAGGGAATGTGCTTGGAGGAAAGGGTGATTAGTAGGGCATAGCGTAAGACGTGGTGTACTGCGAATTTACTATACGAAATTAAATTAAATATTTTTCTGGAATTGAGTTAATAAACGTTAGTATAAAGGTAAGAATACCTTGACTTTCAAGTTCAGTAAATCTAAACCCGTAAAAGCTTACGAGAGCAGGGAAAATCAGAATGGAACAGGCAATAATCAGTGAAACGCTAGTAAACCTGTCTGAAGAACAGAAAGTGGACTGTCAGAAAAACGAACTAGGAAAGGAAAAAGAATGCTTAAAGGAAATAATGAAAGATTTTGCAAACCTTGTGAAAAAGGAAATGGCTAAGATGTCAAAAGAAGTAGAAAGATGGAGAACAGAGAGGGCTAAACAAGAGGAAAATATCGTTCAGAAAATAGAGGAAATGCGAAGCGAATTAGTACAAGAAATAGATTTAAGATTTCAAAAGTGGGAAATGAAATGTGATAAATCTAAGCAAACTAAGGAGAATGAGATAGAGGCAAATATAAGAGATAGTCAGTCAGTTAAGTCAGGGCCAGAGGAGACAAAGCAGGACACAGAAATGGAGTACAAACAAAATAGGATGGTTGAAAATGTTAAAAATGAACAAGACAACCATATGGCAAATAGTGGAGATCATCTGGATGGTCGTATAGAAAAGACCAATGGAAGTGATCAGCTGCCACAATTAAATATTAACCAATTTTTAAAAATCTGTACATTTGAAGGAAAAGTGGGGGAGGCTCCAGTGGAGCATATAAGAAGTCTGGAAAATTACTTTCGGATAAACAAAGTAAATGAAATCAGTAAATTGCTTGTTGCCAGTGCTCATCTTAATGGAGATGCATTAGCTTGGTGGGAGTCTTTGTTTCATCATCCTCCAACCTTCAATCAATATAAGGATATGATTGTTAACAATTTCTGGAGCGTAGAGCATCAAGAAACAGTTATGTATCAGGTCATGCAGGAGAAATACAAAAATAGTCTAGGTGAAAATTTGGCACAGTTTTTCCGCAGACAAATAGCAAGACTATGGACTTTAAGCGCATGTAATATGTTGGAGGATCGAATCATTAGAATTATCCAAGGTAATTTGCCTTTCCATGTTGCACAGATGCTAATACTGATGGGAGTAAAATCAGTTGAACAAATAGCTCACTGGCTAGACACCATAGATGGGAGAGAGCAGGATTGTGTGGTACAAGACATGCAAGAGAATACTAAAGGTACAGCCCAATGAAGATTAAGAAATAAAATGAAAGTCCTACTTTATATATATATATATATATATATATATATATATATATATATATATATATATATATATATATATATATATATATATATATATATATATATATATATATATAACGATGCCATGCTTTTGCACATTGTCTTTATGGAATACTTCAACTTAAAAATTTAAGCTATTTTATTTTTAAAAATATATAATAAATAAAGAGAGAGAATATAATAACTTTATCTTGTGTCCATTAGGTTATCTAACAATTATGCATTAATATTTTACTTTATTTGGTACATTATAACTATCAAATTAATAATATTTAATAATATAAAATCTATTATAAAGATATAATTTTAGTGATAATAGTTGCATGCTTTCAGTTAAAAGTTAATATTTATATATATATATATATATATATAAATATATAAATTATATCTGTATAACTCTTCTATATTTTTTATTATATATATATATATATATATATATATATATAAGAAAAAAGAAAGTTATACAGAGTTAATTTTATAGTTAAAGTTTAAAAATATTAACAGATAGTTTATGACTATTAAAATGTGATTATTTAATTGTCTTTATAGTAACTAATCATCTAGTAAAGTTCTTTTATTTGGTAAGTTTTTTTTTTTTTTAAAAAAAGGATATCTCTAATTAAGCATTAGTAATTTATTACCTAAATTCAATTGTTTAAAGAAATATCAGTTAATTATCAGGTTAAATTTAATTTAGAAAAATGCAATTTCCTCTAAACATGTGTGAGTGAAAATTCATGTGCTTGTGCATATTTTTGATTTCTTGGCTTTAATTAACAATATATTTCATTTTAATCATTAAACATTGAAAATAAATACTTAGCTAAACCCAGGAGTGAAAGGGTTAAAATTTTAAATAAGAATTTCTGATAAACCTAAAGAGTAGGTGATATTTTGATTTAAAATGGGAATAAAATATTTATTATCTTATTTTATTTATTAAATATAATAATTAATAATATACAGTTCACATTGTCTTCAACGTTGGGAATTAGGATCATGTGAATTTTAAAAAAAGTGGAACAAATTACATTATTTTGCTAATTAGTTTGTCATCATTTGTGGAAGTTTTTCACATAGACGTCATTATTTTTATGGACAGAGATTAATTGATGAGATCTGTCAAGAGAGATATAAATATTAGAGAATGTCAGTATACAGTGGATTCTTCTATTTCTTCATTCACTGCAAAATCTCATCTTTAAATAACAGAATTTTTTTATTTTTTATTATTACCTAAGTGCTAATTTACTAAAGTCTTATATATTTGTTGATTGGAAAAGCATTGTTAGACAAGTTTATAAGGTATTCTTATTTTTATTGCTGAATTCAATTTTGACTCTATTTTTTTAACTATTAATATCATGCTTCAAAAGAACAATCCGCTTATAATGACTCGATTTATTCAATTATGCTTTGAAGGAAATTATGAAAGAAATTGTGCGATATTTTCTTTTATATTAATTTATAACACCTTGCTGGACAATACAGTATTTTACCTCTTCCTATTGTACTTAACCTTTACGAAAAGAGATTAAAGTCTTAAAAAACAAGAAAAGCCTTTTTTTTAAAAAAAATCGATTTAAGATAAACTGTTATATATTAATTATTATTGTCAGTTATTAATGTTTAAAATTAAACTTACATTAACTTTAACAAATATTTTGAAATACTTACTCCATATGAAATTTGCAAGTAACAAATAACCTACCATCTTTTATACAGGAGAAATTTTAAGTTATGTTTAGCTTTCTTTATATTTTGCCAAGAAAAGGAAAATACTTAGAGGAAGTTGAACTAAATGCATTTAAAAAAAGTTTTATAGAAGAGATATAGTTTGCAATATTAAAACAATGAATATTTAATAAATGTGTTGTCTTAAAATGTGAACTGTCAAACATAATTATAGTTTTAAGAAACATTACTAAAAATGACATATCTAAGTAAATGAAAAAAATTAAGGATTGCTTTTAAAATGTGTGCTTCTTTAAAAAGTAAAAGGAAAAGAAATATTTTTTTTTTATTTCCAATGGAACCATAAACCAACAAAATTCAATGAAAAACTTGCTTAATTACTATAATGTGCTATTAAATAAAAAATTTCAAACAATTATGCTCACATTTAACCTATTGTTTTTAAATTAATCCAAACTTCTGCTTATTTAGAATAAGACTTGTGTTAATGTTTTGTTATTTATTGCTTACCATGGTACTCTCAACCGACTGCTCACTATGGAAGTTCTGCTTAAGAACAAATGTGTTATATATAAAGAAGAATTAAGGAATATTTGTTATTGAAAATTTCTTATCCTGAAAAATAAACTTATTTAAGTGTTTTTTTTTTTTTAATATTAAGGTTGGATGGAAAGTAAATGGTTTTATGGATAATATTATATATATATATACAAAAATGACTTGCTTTATTAATTATTATATATATATATAAAAAAAAATTGTTTTTGCCCCTAAGGTTATTAGTTTTGTTAAAAAAAGATTGAAAGCCAATGATGTTATATTATTAAAAGAAGATAAAGGTGGCCGGTTTGTATTGTTAAATAATATTGATTTTAAAAGTAAGGTTTCTTTAGAATTAAATAATGGAAAATATGCTATTTTAGATTCTGATCCTGGTAAAAAAATAAAATCTAAATTAATTAAGATTATGAAAGTTATGGAAAATAAAAAGATTTTTGATAGAGCTACTTATTTAAATTGTTACCCTAGTGATTTTGTGGCTCCAAAGGTTTTCTTTAATTTGAAGTCTCATAAAGATAATTTTCCTTTGAGATGTATTTTTGATTTTACAGGAGGAATTGTTGATAAAATATCAAAATTTATTATAAGATATTTTAAGGATTACATAAAACTGGGTCAATTTTGTGTTTCTTCTTCCTTTGAAGCTTTTAAGAAAATAAATGGTTTTGTTTTGGATGATGATTGTGTTTTTGGTAGTTTAGACATTGAAAATATGTACCAATCGGTTAATAGATTAAAAAGTATTGATGTTTTTCTTTCAATTTTAAAAAAAATAGAATGTTTTCTGCAGATAAGATTAAGGTTTTCATGATTTGCTTTTGCTGTTAGAGGATTCAATGTATTTTATGTCTAATGATGTGTTTTATAAGATTAGAGAAGGTTGGGTTATTGGTTATGTCATTTCTCCATTGATGTGTGCTGTCTATATTGATTATTTGTAGTGTAGTATTATTAATATCTTTTCAGGTTCTATTAAATTATTTGTTAGGTATGTTGATGATTGTTTGTTTGTTATTCAGAAAGAGAAATTAGAAGAGTTTTTATGTGGATTGAATGGTTTTGATTCTAATATTAAGTTTACAATTGAGGGGGGTGGTTTTGATTTTGTAAAATTAAAGTTTTTAGATTTAAATGTTGAGAAGGTTAATGATGTTTTGTTTTGTAGTCATTTTATAAAACCTAAAAATTTGAGAAATATGATTAGGCCTGATAGTTATCAGCCTTTTATACATAAAAAAATGTCTTTGATGAATTTTTGTTGTCGGAATAGAAGGCTTAATAATTTTAATAATGATGCTGATATTCAAAAAAGTCAATTTGCTGCTGAATATGTAGAATTGGGTTATAGTCATGATTTTATTAAAAAAGTGGTATTTAATAATAATGTTTATAGTCGTGATTTGGATGATAAGAATTTTGTTGGTAAGGATGATGATTATATGTCTTTACCATTTAAAGCATCAATTTATAATTTGGTTTATAGGAATAGTCATTTGTTAGGTGGAAAGAAGGTTGCATGGAGGAAAGGTTCTGATTTGAATTCATTACTTAATGGTTCAAAACAGTCTATTGATAGTAGGTCTATTCCTGGTATTGTTTATAAAATTCCATGTAGTTGTGGTAAATTTTATGTAGGCCAGAGTAAATTTAGTCTTAGGGAAAGGGTTAAGGTTCATATAAGTAGAGTTAAACATAGGTATCTTAACTCAGCTTTATATATTCATGAATTGAATACAGGTCATAGAATATTGTTTGACAATGCTTCGGTTATTTTTTATGAAAAGAATGAGTTAAAAAGAAGAATAAAGGAGACTTTGATGATAAAACTCCTTGATTCTGAGGCTATCAATCTTATGAAGGCTTCTTTTGATATTAAGGGAAGGTGGAGTTTGAAATGAATTATGGGAAGGTTTGTTTGTTTGTATATATATATGTTTTCCTTTAGGTTGATTTTCACTTGAGAAGGTCTATTTGTAGTAGATGAAACCATGGTTGTGTAAGGATTTTGGTAAAATTTTGAATTTAATCTCTACCTATATATATACAGACAAGGGCACAATATATATATGGTGTAGTTTTTATAGTTCTTTACACTTGAGAAGTCTGCTTGTAGCAGTTAAACATTGGGTTCTGTTTTATTATTTCTTGGCTGGTCTGGTCGAATTTTAAATTTAGATTAATTTTATAAATGTGCGTATTGTTACCTTCCAGATTGGCACCATGAAGGAATGTGGGAAGTTCACATTGTGCCAATAGTGATCAGCAGTACCTAATGAAAAAAAATGAATTGTGAATATATAATTTGGTTGAAAATTACTTAGAATGTTAGTTGGAGGATACCAATGATTAATATTTTTATGTATATATAATAGTGGAAGAGGGGAATGGTTTATATCAGGAGTTGTTGGTATGAAAGCTAGACTAGTGGGAATAAGTATTGTTTGTCTGTAAGGCACTTATGAGGGCTTATTCATTAATTTTTTAATCTATTGTTTATTGCCATTCCCTGATCAAACTGGTATGTGTGGGTGCATGCCCATTCACACTATCTCACACTTCACACCTCATTCATATTTCTAATTATCACTCAGAATATCCATCTTGCAATAACATTATTTATTTTGTCATAGTTATTTTTAATAGCTCAGTCATTCATAGACCTCTGTATTAATGGACAGACACACACTATTAGTTAATATAATTTTTTATTAATTGTTTATTGCATAATATTTTTCATTTGAAAATGTAAAAATTATTTATTTTAATTATTATTAGTTAGTATTTGTAATTTAATATTTTTTTCCTCAATATTCTATTCCTATTTTTTTTTACAATTATTAAACTATTGCATAGTGTTGGTCTCATTATAGCAAAAAAAAAAAAAGACGTGTGGCTAAGTAGACAGAAGTCTTCAGAAAAAGTTTTAGAGAAGGTGAAATATTTTTTTCTAAAAAAAGAAATATAATAAAACAAGTGAACTTAATATTTTCATTGAAGTCTCTACTATTCCTTTTTACTAAAAAACTTATCTCATACTTCTCAAGTGTAAACACACATGTATAATTGTGAAGAACACAGGATAGAATTATACAATATGAAAGGATAAACTTTTAAAGGTACACTGGCTCCAACTTTTATTGACTAACAATTTGAATTTACTTATATTTAAGATGCTTGGATATTATATAAACAAATTAAATTGCTAATACAATTTTGCTGTAATTTACTTATAATGAATAGTGTGACACTGGAAGTACATAAATTAACAATACAAATAATAATTGGAAAAGTTATGTTGAACTGTGTAATGAAATATCTTATTGACTCTCATTTAATAAGTTTTCTTTTTTTTATTGTGTAAAATAAAGCTGAAACAGAGAAATTATTTCTTCTAATAATCTAAATTATTAGAATAGCTATGTATACTAAATTACCTTACCATTCACACTTATAAATAAGTGATAGAATGCTTAACTTAAAGATATTAAATATATATTTATCAGAAATGTGCATAAGCATGGATGAACAAATAACCTTGATCTTAATCATCATTAAATTAATTAAATGTTGGAAATTTTAGACAGAACAGAGTTGAAAGTAGCGTGGATCATACACATTTATTTGGATAATATTGCTGCACTGTGGAGAGTTTATGAAAAAATAAATTGATTCAAATATGAGCAAAAGCTGTTTTTAATTTCCATTACAAAGCCCTAAGAATATTGGAGGTTATTGCTATTTTGCAAATTCATGTTTATCCTGCAGGAAAAATGTTTATATGTTTTAATGTTTGTTTATTCATCTTATCATTGTGAGCTATGCCTGCCTTTTGCTTTTAAAGTTTCAAGTATGAACTTAAAAAAAATAAAAATAAAACTATTATTTTAATGACAGAAGGTTTGATATGCATTTCGTTCATTGCATATAATAGATATATAGATGTATGCATTTATTTATTTTTTTATGTTTAGTTTGATATTAGTTTGAGTTATTACTATTATGTATTTGTTTGCCTAATCTCCTCTAGAACGTCCTGGAGAGTTTGGTATAAGTTATACCAAGCCGGTAATATTTTTTTGTTATATTATGGAAAATGTTATATATTTCTGTGCTCATATTATTTATGCAAATTTAATGCTTTATCATTATTAATTAGTTGGTAATAATAAATAAATATATGAAAATATTAACGCCAGTATTTCCGAATGGTCAGACTTACTTGACAGTATTTATGCTAATTTGAAATTTGATGTTCATAATCTTTCATAGATATTAGATTCATTTATAATTTAATTAATGCTAATATGACATTTTATTGTCTGATGTGATTTCAAAACTATTTCATACATGATCATATATTCGTGTGTGTGTTCGCTATCAGAAGCTATTTTATAAGAGTTAAATTTATGTTTATTTGTTTCCTATGCTAAAGATTGTAAAAAAAATTAAGAGTTTGTCTGTTATGGATTTGTCCTATATGAAATGTGTTAGATGCCTTTTGAGTGAAGAGATGATTAAAAGGAAGATCATGTTTTTCGGATTGAGTAACGCTCATTTTACTTATTTATCTATTGAGCCGTGGGTGGTAGTATATTTTCTTATTTGATAATATATGGTGAGATGATTATATTCTTAAAGTAAAGTGGTAGATCTCCCATTTATTTGTGTTTGATTGGCTGGGTTCTGTACCATTTGTGTCAGAAAGGTTGGTAGTTACTATGTTGATGAATTAAATTGATGTTTGAAGTCTTGTTAACCCTCACGTGCCCATATATGAATATTTATTTGTTAGCATTTTGCTCTCCCACTTCATTCCATAATGTAGTATACATTAGTTATTTCAGATAAATGTTTTAGTGATTTCTGTAATATACTTGAAGTTGGATTAATAATTTAAAGATTAGCTTATTGTACCATCAGTATTGTGAAGTTTATTAATTCCACAAGTAAACCAATAGAAAATGTAATCAATGAATGTGTTATGATTATGAATTTATAAATGTGCCCACGTTTGGAGATAATATAAATTTAAAGATATGGAAGAAGTCCATTGCTGGAATTGTATGTTCTAAGTAGCTTGTCAAACCACATTACTCACATTATCATTATTTCATTTATTATTATTACTGGCAATTCACCCTCCCGGTATGAAAGTAATATTGGATTACAAAAATTTTACTTTATTTAATGCTAATTTTAATAAAATTATTACTTATTTTTATATAAGTATATATTTATAGGCATACAGAAATAATTTCAAAGATATTGGTTGATTATTTGATACTGTTTTCTTAGTTCATTGAGAACACAGAATGGGAATAGATGATATAAACATTGGTATGCGAATATATAATTATTTTGTATGGTTAATAATTTAAGAGATAGAGTTATAAACATTATTGAAATAACAGAGAAGATGATGAGCCTCCAAATATTAAGTATATAGGATTTATGTAATTTAAGTCTTATTTAGTCAAATTTGTAGTTAATGTGAAATTAATGTTAAATCATCATCAATGTGTTTGTAAAAGAATGTGTCTTGTAATAAATGTTTGTTGAAGTAAGATTCCCTCTTAATTATTTTATCATATACATTCGATTGACCATTTACCCTCACATACGTTCAACATAACCTAATTGTAGTACTTATCAGTTTAATAGTATATGCAATTTATTTAAATAATACTGAATTAATTGATCCAAACATTGTATAATGTCAAGACATAGAATTTACCTTGTTTAAAATAGATGGTGATGTGAGATAAAAATGCATCCTATCTTTATTATTGCCCATCCTTTATTTTATTATAATAATTGTCAGTTTCACAATGGTCCTCATTACTTAATAATCATCTTATAATAGGATTAACTTATTATTCACATAATAGAGCACTGAGATTCTTTCATCATTTAAATAAACATTGGTATGGCTGTGCAGTCTAAATCAAATCTCTATGGGATAATTATTGTTACAATTATTTCCAATCATATTAGATGAGTGGCATGATTGATCTAGCATATACTTGGATGGTAGAAGAATTGAACATGTCATTATTCTTGATTTAATCCATAAATTGTTTTCTTTTGATATCTTAAGTAAGTACCTATAGTATAACTAAATAACTAAATAACATTATATAATTACTATTTTTAAATGTTTCTCTCATCCCATTTGCATTCTATATGACCATGAGACCTTACACCCTCCAACTGAGTTAAGCTATAGATTAATGCTATAATAAAAGTTTTATCCATAATTAAATATGCAACCATTAATACTTATAAGTAAGAAAGAATTAGATACAAGTCTCTTAAGATTCAAAGTATTCATGGTGGCCACAAATGCATCATGCACAATTTTAGTCAACTATTTTATAACTAACACAATTAGTTATTATCTACAAAAAACATTTCATTTAAAAAGAAATAATCACTGGCATAATTTTTTTTAAAATTTAGAGTATACACAACATTGGAAAGCCAGTGTAACCAATAAAATATACTGTTCATTGTAACTATATAAATAAATATTGGTTATTATAACTGAACAAAAATGATAGTGAAGTCAATGAAGTGAATCACACTTATAGAAAAAACATGTTCATAGTTGCATGCACTGGTACTATTTGTAACTACTTAAAAATATCAAAAAATTAATACTAAATATCATAAGTTGTAAAAGAAAATCAAACTTTGGTTATTCAGTTTACATATGTAAATCTGTTTTATCTGGTCACCATGAGGATGTCTAAACATAGATAAAGTTATATAATATATTTATTCATAGTGAACTTGGTTCAAATCAACTTGGTACAATCATTACAGCACATGTACTTGGATGAATAGAAAACAATTTTTTTTTATATTTTAACTGTGCCAATAAAACTTTAAGATCCCAATGTTACAAATTCTCAATTAATACTTTCACAGGTCTTACCAGCTCAATTTAAGTACATAAATGTATAGATGCATAAATGTGTTTGCTAATAGCTCACAAACAAACATAGTGAAGACCATTATCTATATATGACAATTAAATACATTTATTTAGTCTACTAATCAAGAATGATATATTGATGATGATTCCAGCCACAGCTTTTGCAATTAACACATAACAACTACTTTAGATTTTCATAAACCCATAATTACTTACCCAAAACATTATTATATTTAAAATGTAAATTAACCATTAATATTTAACAGTGATTATGATGATCATAAATAATCTCACAACATAAAATTTTATCTTTTTATAATGTATAATTATTTACTTAAAAGTTATTATATCTAAATTGTGACCCAATCACTAATATGCCCCAGTGATAATGAATGATCATAATTAAATGGCAAAATTAGAAATAACAATACTACTACTACTACTACTACTACTACTACTACTACTACTACTACTACTACTACTACTACTACTACTACTACTACTACTACTACTACTACTACTACTACTACTACTACTACTACTACTACTACTACTACTACTACTACTACTACTACTACTACTAATAATAATAATAATAATAATAATAATAATAATAATAATAATAATAATAATAATAATAATAATAATAATAATAATAATAATAATAATAATAATAATAATAATAATAATAATAATAATAATAATAATAATAATAATAATAATAACGTGAAAGCCAAATATTATGTAATTATATTTATTAAGATATTTTTGTTTATAAAACAAATTTCTAATCATCTAATTAACTTCAATTATTATATCAATCAAATAATATATTATTAAAACAAAATATCAACACTGTAAATGTAACTAAATAAAAAATTAAATATATGTGTATGCTCCTTCTTATTTAGGATAAGCTGGTTTAAAATGAAACATTAGAAAAAAAAACAAAAAACAAAATGTTCCATTGAATGCAAATTTAATATTTCTCCCAGATTTATTATATATGTTGTAAATGCAATACCAAAGGTTATTCATGCAATATGTGTGTGTGTGTTCACTTTCACACATGTGACTGTATACACTATTAATTTGATCCCTTAAAAAATTATTAAGCATTAAGACTTTAGTCTAACCTATTTTGACTTATCTTAATTGATGAATTTTTGCATAAGTATTCACCCACACACACACTCATGATAGGTTAGCATATATATTATGTACAAATGTATCCCCTCATATTATTCATTTCAAAATAAATCACATATATAAAAAGTATTTAAATCTTCAACATAGCAACATTTATATCAAACTGAAATATGCAAAATAAATAAAAAACGTAATATATATATATATATATATATATATATATATATATATATATATATATATATATATATATATATATATATATATATATATATATATATATATATATATATATATATATATATAAAGTTTGATATCTGTATTCGTTTCACAATATATGTAATATACAAATCAATATATATATCAAAATACAGTACAATTTATATAAATTATATTCTTTTAAAAGTACTTTCGACTATACACTTTGTAGTCTTTATCAACTATATAACGTTTAAACATTATATAGGTTGCTCAAGTACTGTTGACTAACTCAATAATTGACAATAAAGAAAAGACATTTTATTATTACAATATAAAAAAAAAAATATTCAAAGAAACATTAAGTCTAATAATTTCAAAATGTGTTTGTGATGTTCTTATTCATAAGGATACTTAATGACATAAAATAAATAAACAAACATTCAATGTTTATGTATTTAAAAAAAACAATGATTTGACCTATAGAAGGAGATTCAAAATATTAGTTTATATAAATAAAAAAAGATTAATAAAATTTTTAAGTTACCAATCCATTTTTCAGTATTTACTAATGTCCAACCTGAGACAATGGACTGTCTATAACTTCAAGCTGAGGTGCTTGAACTCTGGCACTTCACTTTTTTTTTTACGCTTTCAAATTTATTTCTGGCACTCATGATGAAAATAAAAGAAATTTTTAAAAAAGAGATTTGTAGATTAGTTGTGGCAAATATGTGTGGATTATATACATCTTTTTTCTTCTTCCCCTCATGGTTTGAAAAATAAGTCTATGAGACAGAATGTGTTTTTGGCTTGGTTGACTTAAAATGGAACCATCCATTGGGCCTATATATATATATATATATATATATATATATATATATATATATATATATATATATATATATATATATATATATATATATATATATATATATATATATATATATATATATATATACAGACAAATATTTATCTCATGATAACAGAGGATCCTGGGGACAAAATAGTGCAAGTTAACACTGCATTTTTCTTTTCTTACAACTAACAAAATATATAAACACTGAATTTATTTTTTTTCAAAGTGGCAATACATTAACTCTTTTTATACCACCAATTTATTCTTCAGCTTTTTTTAGGGACTGATTCTTCATCTATCCTTCCAGAATAACTTAAGTGCAATAGTGTTCATATACCAGCACATTTTCATCTATACTTTATAAAGCAATATTATAACATTTTGCCCTCACATCTTTTTTCCATGCAGGCAAGATGAAAGAAAAATTCAATACTATTCCTCAGATCTTGGAAAGAGAGAAAAATAACAGAACAACCAATGACTACTGACACCCTCTCTTTCTCACAGATTTTAATAACTCAGTCTTCTGTAACTCTTCTAGCTTGGCCAGGTCAAAGTTTCTTCATCAGCAAGCCTAAACACTGTGTCACACAAATGACTGCAATTTAAGAAAAAACAGAATCCAAACTGATTACATGTAATGGTCAAGTAACAAAATGAAAATTAATTGCTCTATGCATTTGTCACAATAACTCTCCTGTTTAACAATGTAAAATTCAAACAACAAAAAAAAATCAAAATTTATGTGTAATTAAAAATGTCTGTGTCTCTGTTTACACATTCATACTTTGATTCAACTAAGCATGTGTGCTTTTCAGGCTAATAATTTGTTGATTTTTTAAATGTGACCCCTAATCACTCTACTCTAGCCTGTTTTATTTTATGCTATATAATACAATTTTTATATTTAATGTAAGAGTCTGTTACAACAAACTATATTTTATAATATTCATTTTTCTCATTACTACTTACTAACAAATATTTATAATGTGCACACACACACACACACACACACACACATATATATATATATATATATATATATATAGTTTGTTACCATTATATTATATATATATATATATATATATATATTAATGGTAACAAACTATTATAAACAATCCTAAAATCTGCAGAAGTACTTTTGGTTAATTTCTTAAACCTCTCATTTAATTATAAATACAAAACAAAACAAAGCAGAAGCAAACGTCATCAATTCAAATTCCACCAATCTCACATTTTAATGTTAGCAGCTCGTCTATTTATTAAATGCATTTTATTCCTATTTATAAAAATTATCTCCTTAATTGCTTCTTTATTATGATTTCTCTCTTCATGAAGAATATTCACATTTACAAAATCAAATTTAAATTTATATTTACATGTTTTTTCATAATCTATATATATATATATATATATATGTGCGCATGTGTATGTGGTAATAGGATTATATTCCTACAATATATATATATATATATATATATATATTGTATTCCTACAATATATATATATATGACGGTATTTATTTATTATAATATTCTTTAATGGTTTTATAATAGAATGTGTTGGTATTCTTACAACCTGGAAGGTGAAATTCATATATTTTATATGTGTTGATTTAAGTAAGTTTTATAATGCCTTTTATTCAAATAGAGGTATTTATCTCTTACATATTTTAAAAATAATCTTTATGATAGTTTTACTTACTTATAGGTCAACAGTCAGTGTATGTTTAACAGATATATAATATTTTTTTTATTTATTATGATATAAGAATTTATAGTTAAATTTGATAAAACCAAATATATTATTGTCAAATATTTATTAATATTTACTTTGATATTATGACCACTTTATCTTTATAAATTTTATTATGTTAATTGCATGTGTGTGTGTTTCTTATTTTATGCAGTATTTTTATTGTGCTATTATAAATATTTTATGAGCATCTGGCTGTTCATAAGCATGTTGGTTTCTGACATTGCTTAATGTATGTATTTTGTGATAATTCTGTTATCATGCAATTGTTTAGTCTAGGATTTATGCTTTGGAGTATTAGAATTTATTAGACTTCGCTATGCTTATTGTACTTTGCTGGATGAAATGCACTCCCCCATTATTCACATTTTGTGATCCATGACAGAATAGTGTTTATATTCTAAGATTACTTTCATATGTTTCTAAGATAGCTAAGTCCCATGAGAGGATTGTTTTATGGTGTCTATTTTGTTTTTTCCCTATGTGTTGAGACCTTGTCCAAACATGTATTTTTGCCAAAGATATAGGTGTTGGAATCCACCATATTGTTATTTATGTTGTTTTGCTCTGTGGAGCCTGACTTCATTAAATTATCCCTTATGATGTTATTAAACATTTTCATCATGTAAGGTGATGTTAATTGTGTTCATCAAGAATAATATGGCAATGATAGAATAGATATTGGAGTACATCGTTCTTCAATGTGAATTTTGTTAAATGTAGTGCAATGTACTGATGTGCCTTGCCATTAGTTCAAAAGTAATCCAACAATGTATTACTAATTTTAAAAGCCTATTTTTGGTGCAAAGCATAATAAAAAATTTCATACACAATGATGATTTTCATCATCATGTGGAAGTAATTTGCTGATTGATTAGTAAGTTATTTTAAGTTAAATATTTCATTATTATGTGGACATAAATCAAATATATCATACATGTGTGTATGACTTTTGATGAATGTTCCATACATTTAATTATTTATTTAAAAAAAGCAATGCTTTATAATAATTATCTTATTTGTCTGGATATGATAATCAACATTATCATACAAGTTTGGTAGTTCAAACATAGTCATAGAGTTGTTCAGGTTAATGCTATTTTAATCTTTAATGTATTAATTTGCTAAGAATGGTATTATGACTTGTTACTTGACAAAGTATATATATATATATGGGTGTGTGTGTTAATCAAAACAAGTTATAAATAACAGAACTTGCTTTAAGCTTGCATTTTATGATCACTAGATATTGTTTTACAAATATCTTCTAACAAGCTTTATTTACATAAATGCCGAAAGTGATAGAAACCAAAATCTCTATCGCTGTCACCCCACCACCTCCAAACTACTAGTTTCAAGCTTATGGATCAAGTCAGTGTTGGGCTGCATGACTAAGAAACTAGAATCAATATTAACTCTAAAGTCCACATTTCTATCAGTTTGAAAACATGAATTTATCAGACATGTAATGTCTTTAAATCCAGCTTAACAAGCTAGATAGCTATATTGGTCTGAAAACAATTCAGTTTCACCATATAGTCAAAGCCTCTGCAATATATAGCATTGCAAAAACCTTCAAAAGTACATTTATGATAATCAACAGAAGTTATAAATTTCATAACTTGCTTTAAACATGCATTTTATGATCGCTAGATGGAGCTTCACCAATAGCTCCTAACAAGCTTTGTTTACATAAATGCCAATAGAGATAGAATTGAAAATATCTATCATTGTCATCCTAGTTTTGAGCTTTTGGCTCATGCCAGTGAAGGGCTGGAAGGCTAAGAAATTAGATCTAAATACTAACTCTAAAGTCAGCATTCATCAAACATGTTTACAACAGTTTGGAAGCATGAATAAGCTTAAAACTAGCTAGTCTGGAGGTGGGATGACAAGGATAGAGATTTTGAACTCTATCTCTTCTGGCATTTATGTAAACAAAGCTTGTTAGGAGCTATTTGTAAAGCTCCATCTAGTGATCATAAAATGCAAGCTTAAAGCAAGTTACGAAACTTATAACTTGTTTTGATTAACACAAATATATTGCAGAAGCTTTAATTATATGGTGAAACTGAACTGTTTTCAGATCCATATAGCTATATAGTTCGTTAATCTGGATTTGAAGACATTAAATGTCTGATAAATTCATGCTTTTAAACTGATAAAAACATGTTTGATAAATGCTGACTTTAAAGCTAGTATTTAGATATAGTTCCTTCATCTCCCAGTCCTTCTCTGATGTGAGCCATAAGCTCAAAATTAGCTAGTCTAGAGGTGGGGTGACAATGATAGAGATTTTGAATTTCTATCTCTTTCAGCATTTATGTAAACAAAGCTTCTTAGGAGCTATTGGTAAAGCTACATCTAGTGATCATATATATATATATATAGATCTGGGTATGTATATATATATATATATATATATATATATATATATATATATATATATATATATATATATATATATATATATATATATATATTGATCTGGGTGAGGTGCTTGATCAATAAGAAACAAGATCAGCATGTATATATATATATATATATATATATATATATATATATATATATATATATATATATATTGATCTGGGTGGGGTGTTTGATCAATAATAAACAAGATCTAGCACATAATTTTTTTCTGTTTAGTATAATAAAAATTGTGAAAAGCAAATTTTAAGATAAACAAATTGTGGACCTCTTATACATATAACATAGGATACAATTATTTATTATAAGTTTGATCTACTCCACTGCAAATTAAGTATTTCTCCACACCGATCCCTTAGGCAGAGAAGCATAATATCCAGATGGTTCATGTGACCAAGCCAGCTCTATATATGATGCATAAATACGATTACATTTCAAGGCCACAGATCTTCTCGGCTGCAAAATTGAACACTTATTATTCAAAACACTATTGTTTTAGAGTAAACTCCAGGCACCAGTTAATTACAAAAGCAACTAATGTACCCTGAATAAGGCAAACTAATCCAGCACCTAAGGAATCCCAACTAGCTCAGTCAAAAGTATATGTTATTAATAAAGAACTGAGCAACAAAACATTAATTTGCAAAGATAATTTATTTGAACTAAAATGATTACTATAATTTTTAAACTAATTATATTTTTTAATTAAATAAACTATAATTTTATGAATAATACCCATGCAGACATTCTTAATAACATATAATAAAATAAAATGTAACATAAAACATTAAATAAGTAGACATCATTTAAAACTGTCACATCAATAGTTCATATTTTGCTGTTATAGAGTTCATTTACTAACTGACTCTTGGAGGCTTCAAGATTGCAATAGCTACATTAATTAATATCAAAAAATTGAAATAAGAATATGCTATTACCTATAGAATTTTTCAAAATGGTGGCTTCTTGCTGTTTTCTACTTCATATGTTTGTTTTACCAACCAGTTGGATTTTAGGCTTCTGATGTGGTCTTGATGTTGTGGTCCTGATGATTGTGGTCCTGGATTACTTCTTACTCAAGACAGTTAGACACTTTCTGGTAGCTTTAAATTATTAAATGGACATTGCTTCTTTTTGCGAGACTGCTAATGTTCTGTTGGACTGAGGCAAAAGCTCATTGTGTGCTCTCAAAACTGCTCAACACTGCATTATGTTTATTAACAAATATGTATAACAGATGACTGGCTTTAGATATATTAATGATTAACTGACAAAATTTTGGCTCTATTTATATGATGACCTTGTTGTCATTTTTTAAATTATTTTTTCTGAATTCTTCCACTGCTTTGATTAAATTATAAAAATGCCTTTTAGTTAATCCTGCTGTTTATGAATTTTAAATTTGTAGCCATTGCTAATCCCTCTTCTTTTTGGATTTTAATTAGTAGTTATTACCAATTCTATTATTTTGTAGATTATTAGTATATGCAATCCTTGAGAAAAATTTTTTGCTTATAAACTTTCATTCATTTTTAATGTTTATCGTTCATATTTTAATTCTTCAACATGCACACATTTATGTACACATGCATATACCTATTTTATTTTAAATAAATGAAAAGAAATTTTTTAGTTTTTATTAGTTCTTTTTTTTCTTAAATTGAATGAAAAGAGAGTATATTTAATTTCATGTCAAAAATTTATTTTTTAAACTTTTATAGTTTTAACTTTTGTATGTGATTCCCCCCCCCTCCCAAATTATTCTTAAACTTTCTGATTTCTGTTTATTTTTATTTTTTCAAATGAGATGTTTTTAATTTCCAAATCTTTACATTGTTTATGAAAAATTTTATTTATAATAAATGTAAACACAATTTTATATGGTCCGCTATCCATTAGTGGTACAATATATTTATATATATTATAACGATCAGATCGTTATAATATATATATATATATATATATTATAACGATCTGGATTTGAAGGTGGAGACAGCCATCTAACCGCAAACTATGATACCTGCTCTACAGGGTACCATCTAGGCATTTAAACCTAGAAAAATTTATAGAGTAGGCAGATACGTAAGTAAAAAAAAATATTTTTTTATTTTATTTATACATTTTGATATCCGGTCGTTAGCCCATTGTCACTAGCTCAAGGAGTAGCAGAGATTAAATAATATAATATAAATTCTTATCTATAAAAAAGAATAAAATTAGCCACTGCCAGTAATTAACATACAAAAATTTATTTACGCACACAAATATATAACATTTTATTTTAATATGTTTACTTTAATATTTAACTTTATTTTTAACTTTTATTTTAAATTTTTAATTTACATTTTAAATTTTATACTATTATTAGTTCGCACAAATGGATTTAAAAAAATTGTTTTAAAAGATGTTGAGTATAGATCAGTTACATAGATTTCACGGTTAAAGACATTTCAAAATAAACATAAACAATCAAAATATAAGCTCATTGATACCGTCAATTGCAGAGGAAATTTATAAGTAACCCATTAGCATTCACATATAAGATGCTTTGCATTGACACCAATAACTTAAAAGACATCCGAATAAATACATTTTAGATACCCACCGTAAGGTATCATTATTTATCAAATGTCTTTATACTTTGATCAAACATGAATACTCAAAACATAATTAACCGATAACCAATCCATGCAAGCATCTATAAACAATTTATATTTAATGCATTTTTATTTAGTGTCAAGTATGAATAGACTACATAGATTTGCATTTGAAAAGAAAATATTCTATCCTTATTAAACCTTAGGCCAAAAGTTCGCAGTCAAACTAATGTCAATTCATCTGATATATCGATGTATTCAATGTAATACGAAATACGGCAGCAAAAAAGTTAAGAGAAAAAATTGCCTCTCATCAGATAGGAATACTACATCTATCAGACAAGAAGAGCAATAAAAAAACTCCGTAGAAAGGGACTGCGGTCTCCGACTTATAATTCCTTCCATAGGCAAATGGGTGAGTGCGGCGTATACAAATGATTCTGCCCGTAGCGAATCTTGCATTACATCTACTAACTACACCAATATATCCAATCCATTGACCCAATTTAACTACGAAACAAATAACCTAAGATTACCCTCCCCTAATATAACTTTACAAATCTATACAGCCATTCATGCCCAACTTAAGTTTAACATTGATATATTTTAATTTATCAGAAAACAAAAATCATAATAAACTTAAAGAACAAAAAAAAAAACTAAATGGAAATGATTTTACAAAAGAAATACATTAAATAAAATTTAAATAATGTTGGTCAGATATGATTCTATTTCTTATAAATTAAAGACTGAGAAAGTTTATATTTTAAAGTTCTTAGTGTTTCAAAATGTTCTTACAATTTTTTTTCAATGTTCCTCTTTATTCATTGCATGCCGTTTGGAATCCACATTAAATCCTCTGATGATCCTGTTGTCCTCAGTATAAGAAAAGCGATGTTTCATCTTCCCATTTTTATGACAACTGAAGGAATTGAAAGTGCGTCTTTCACTCCCTTCACCTCCAACTCTCTGTCTTAATACATCTCAGTCCTCTCTTAATAATCCATAATAATTTCCAACTTTTTCTTTTATATTAATCTTAAGGATTGACTCAACATTACGTCATCAATGATGGTGATCTTTTCACTGAGGTCCGATTCCATAGGGATTTCTTTTTATTTGCTAAAAGTTTCTATTGTTTTCCTATCTGACCATTGTTTATACATTTAAATGCCCAAGGGCTTGTTCACTTGGACTAATTAAAATAATCATTTTCATAACATTAATTAACCTGTTTACCAAATCCAAAGATATATTTAAAAATAAATTTAAAGATATAATTTTATCTCCAAATCTTTTTAAAATTTAGTTTTAAAATACTTTCTCTTTAATAAAGTTTTATTTTAATAATTTTTCTCATCTGTGCAATTTATATATATACGAGTTTAGGGTAGAATTTATTTTCAATTTTTCTGTCTTAAAAAAAAAAATTTACATGCAAACTTTTTATTTTAATGTTTAATAATAAAAAAAAATAATGTAACTTCGTCTGTGCTCATTACAATATATATATATATATATATATATATATATATATAAGCTAGAACAGATTAAAAAATAGATAAATATTGAAACTATTTACCTCAACTAAATCTATTCTTAATTAATCATCCAAATGTTTTATAACTCCTATAGATAGTTTATTAGAGAGGCTATTCTGTATTATCCATTATGCAATCCTACTTAGAATTTAAAAGCCTATATTTGGCAATAACTTTCACTTTGATACTGTAAATAAATTTTATTTGTAGTTAATATGTTAATAAATATATATTTGTTATTATTAACATGTAGTTTTTTTTTTTTTTTATGTATGATTTAGTGTCCTATATACTTCATAATGTCAGAAATTTTGGTGAATCACATGATTAATTCTCATGCACATCCAAAATCTCTATGTTTAAAAATGAAAAATTCCATAAATATTTCAATTCCAAAGATGGAAAATTAATTATAAGAAATGGATATTTATTTAATCTTACTTAAGATTAGATTGTCTTGCTTAATATTACTTAATTCAATTTTCAGACAGTACATTAATTTATTTATCTTATTAATAAAAAGTACATTGATTAAATTAATTATTTTGATTGTGTTGTTGATGGGATAATAGAAAGATACAAAATGTACCCATTCTTTTTATTTTTTTTCTAGTGACATCTCGGGTAAAATTCTATGATTTTTCAAAATTTTACATATTTTTGTTTTAATATTTTAATTTTGCGAAGTGCAGGTAGTTGAAAATTGAAGTAATTTGATACACTGTCAAATCTCACTGCACCCGTTAAATTACTTGTATGACAACCAATCAGACATCATGACAGCAATCTAAATGGAATCAAACCCAAACATCCAACAAAGATTTTACAAGAAAAGCAAATTAAACACTTTTTATGTAATCATCAGCATCATCACCAATATTATTATTATTATTATTATTATTATTATTATTATTATTATTATTATTATTATTATTATTATTATTATTATTATTATTATTATTATTATTATTATTATTATTATTATTATTATTATTATTATTATTATTATTATTATTATTATTATTATTATTATTATTATTATTATTATTATTATTATTATTATTATTATTATTATTATTATATTAGGATACATTAGATTATAAGAGAAGTGTATGTCTCCTATAGTCTACCAGGATGCCAGTCATTAATTTCAACACAATACTCTGAGATCATTATTTATTATTTTATTAATTATTAATCAATTCATTTGTATCATAATTATGATGGTGGCAAGTTAATTTCATTAATGCTCATCTTGCAATGAGAAAGGTACATTATATTTCACACTACCACATTTGAGTAGATCAAATCATTTCAATAAATAATTATTCAGTGATAAATATTTGCTAAATAAGATATTAAAGAAAAGACTTAAAGATTCTATTACATTTTACTTTAAGTGTAAAATATTTATTGCTCAGAGAATGTATTTTGATGAAGGGAAATATATGTTTTTTAAAAAGAGTTGCATAGGAATAAGTGAAGTTTTTTTCTTACTAGTTTATTTATTTACTTTATAATTATGTCTTTTATTATTGCTTTGAAATTTCTTTTGATTTTAATGAATGTCTCTGTAGTAAAGACTGAAAGATAAGTATCCATTCAATGAGCTTAGCCAAATGTATTATTAGTATATCCCTTCCTTTTTTTAGTCAGTTAGAATATATATATATATATATATATATATATATATATATATATCTATATATATATATATATTGTACCCTCACTTCCAGGAAATATACCATAAAATGAGTCTAGCTCAGATAATAATTACACTTGGCTAAAATGCATATAATTGATAACAAAAATATTCTACATTAATGTTAATTGTTTAAACAAGCTCAAATTAATAAAATAATGATATGGTTCGATTTATAAATTAAAGAAATAAATATTTATTAAATCATGATGCTAGTTAGTGAGATACAAGTGGTAATAAAGAATTACATTGAGTCAATATCCCACAAGATACTACCTCAACGGCATAAGAATACCATCTTCCTATTACTATCTCAAATAATGAAATCTATTACATTCTTATGACTTCAATAATAATTAATTGATAAAGATGACACTAATAAATAAATCTTAAAATTTTATTTAAAATAATCTCTCTAAAATAATATCAGGTTCTTAAACTAATTTAATTAAATCAAAATTCACATGATCACCATCTCTATAGTAGCACATAATTCTGTTTGGCACAGGGTGGCACTACTGTATAGAGATTTTTGCCTTTGTTCAATCAAAATTACTGTAGTCAAGCATGATAAGGGATTTAATATCATACTCAAGCCCACCTAACTGATAACAATAATAATAATAATCTTCATTGTATGATTTAATCTTATCTGTTTTCCCCTACTATAATTCTTATCAACAATAATAACAATAAAAAAATAATATAACATATTTTTTATCCTTCATATGACACTGTAAATAAATATGTGGTAGTATCTTATAGTCTGAAAAATATATGTGTGGCAACGAATAGCATTATAACTCTGTGTAATATTATAACAATTAACTTATGACCATAAAGATAATGTAAATGTAATTTCTTAAATAAATAATCTAAGAAAAATATTATAATTATTAAATAATACTTTTATTTACTACTGTGCAAATAATATGTTTTGGTTCAAACCCCCTGGGGTCGAGTGTTTTGCAGAGTTGAAAGAAATTAGCTTAACATACAAATTTAAAAAACAATTTAACAAAATTTTATTACAATAAAACAAATAATCTATTTACAATATTTACAGTTTTCAAATAAATCTTACACCATTACAATTTCCAGTTTTCTCATAATAACTAATAAAATAAAATATAAAAATTAAGTCTTCACTCCGACTTTAAAAAAACATGATTTGTCTATTTTACATATTAATCTGAATTGTAATAATAATGATAATAATTAATTTACATAACTTTTTTAATATTATTTATCATTAAGTATCACTACGATATGCTTCCTTTAAACATACATTAGTTATGAAGCATAAATATAAAATACAGAATTTAATAATAATACGAATATGCATCTCTTAATTTTATTCTTAATCATTAAAATAGTTATCATAGCAATGTTGTTACTGTTAAACTAAACATATTCATTATAATTCATTAACAAAATGAGTGGATACAATTGATAATCTAATTGTCATACATAATATCTCTTACTTAGTATTGATCTAATATGAAATAGCTGCAAGTAATGATGTATTTCTTTATCATTAAATAATAAGTAAGAAATATAGCTTTGCTTTATCTTATACTGTTTTGTTGTAATACACTATCCGTTAAAAAAATGCAATACCAATAAGTTTTAAAATACTTAACAGTTATTCAAAAATCCGTGAACAATCTCATTTATCATTCACATACTTTCATGAAATATATTTTACTAAAATAAAATATAGAAAACATTTTATGATTCTTTATGTTTAATTCTGTCTGATTGTCAATTCCATTTGTATTTATTTTTATCATCCTCCTAAGTAAGCAAACCTATCTTATCTATTTTAAATAACGATCTTTAGATTCTAAAATTATCTATCATTTTCCATTAAAATACAATTCTGTATGATGTAATACTTTAGAAAATCGTGATAGCAATCAGATGCATAGGCACAAGGAAAAACTAGAGTCTCAACTCAGTAGTACATATATTAGATAGTCATCATGGTGCAGTATATAAATAAAATAGAGGTATGACTTATCTGCCTAATGACCTCCACTACAAACAACGATGTTCAAGCTATTTCTTTAGCTTTCTTGAACATCAATTTTCAATATAAAAGGTAAACACTGCCGACAGAAAATATACAAACTACAGGGCTCCAATATCTGTACCTGCATAATTATTAATATCATGAAGATTATTCCTGTTCTCCTAACAAAAACCTACACTAAAATCACCTCTTTGGTTTCATGTATAAATTAATATCAAGTCACTATCTCTATAAATTTTCTTATAGATTTATCAATCTACATCGACAATAATTCTGACCAAATAAAATTCACCTGTAAATATAATGATCTCAACTGATCAACAAGAAAAGGTTAGTTCACTTTCTTATCAAATATTCTTGAAGAATAATATAAATGACTATTATCCATACTTTAAACATCTAAGAAATACTAAAGTTTTTTATAAAAGAATCATATAATTATTCATTATTAAGGTGTATTATACCAGTGATATGGAATAAAAGTATGCATATCTTTATAATAAATAAATTCTAACTTCTATAAGCTTTATGTTTGTATAATGAATTCACATGTAACCCATATGTTCATACTATAACACTACATAATTTGTTGATAATCTAAAAAAAAAATACATCATTAAAAATATTAATATTTACAATTACTACCTAAGTGATATCTACTTGTCAACCACTTATATATGATGTCTTCTGGTCCACAATCAAAATAAAACATTGAACAGTATACATTCATTCATACTATCATACTTAAAATATTAAAATTCCTTAAAATTATTAAGATATTTTTTTACAAAACTTATAATATCATTAGTAAATAATTAATCTTTTATGTACCTATCCTATTCTAATTATTAAATAACATTATAATTAATACTATGGTTAATTTTTTTTTAAAAAGTCAAAGTCATATTTATGTATAAACTTCTATGATGAATGTTCTTACAAAAAAAATGATTTTATTTTCTCGAAGTTTCTTTATCAACTCTTGAGGAGCATTTGAAACTCCCAACACTTGTTGCTATGCTTTTTGTTTGAATGCTTGACAATGAAAAAACAAAAATTATCTTTCACTAAAAATTGACACATGATCCATAGACTTTTTCCAAATGTGTTGAATAAAGTTTAAAATAAATGTTAAAAAAATTAAGAAAGTTGACTTCTAGAAATCTAAAATTATTGGTAAAAATAATCATCGACCTGTTCTGAAAAAGTTTGTAAAATAATAGTTCATTGTCTCTACTATTCAGAACAATGATTATTGAAATAGTTTAAACTTATAATAATTGAAAATAGCACTTCGAAGTTTTCCTTTCTTAGGATTCTATGCCAGCTTGCAGTGTCCTCAACACGGTGATATGAATTCAGAAGTCCGGTTATGATTCTTGTGCATTTTAAAAAAATATTTCCAGGAATTAATAATTACTTATTATTCATAATTTCATCATATATATAGTTTATTTGTCAGGATATTCATTGTTACTTATCCAAGGATATTTCTTTTTCATTATTAATTTCAATTATCAGTTTTGCCAAAAAATATTATATGATGTGTAGTCTTTAAAAATAATAAAGATTTATTACATATGGTTTTTAAACAACTGTCTTCATTTAACTATTAATTTATGACAGTTTAAAAATAATTTAATAGTGTTCTCTTCAAAAAGAAAAAAAAAACCTTTTCTGCATTTTTATCTTACTATAATTCTTACTTTCACTTATTGAAAGATTTAAAGTTTTACCATATTATTTTTCTGTTTGTAATACGATTATCTTTCCCAAAAAAAAACATGCATTACTATTTTTAAGTTCTGATCAGTTTTCTCATTCAGCTCTTCACACAATGTCCAGTATATAAATTTAGCTAATAAAATAATTCTTCCGATTAAAACTACTAATACTGTATTTTTAATTATCACCTTTACTTCCAAAATCCCCTTAAATAAGTCAGTATTCTCTCTTGGTACTTCCATGTTTTTATGCAACATTTAATTAAATTTCGACAAAAAATCTGGTAATGGAATTTAGCTTTCTAGCACTGCATAATTTAGATAATGAATTTTATAATTAGTTTATAATACTCTTTTTGCTAAATAATTAAAGTGATGCACTTCTAGGTTTCAAACAAATTATTAGAGAGCTATTATAGCACTGAATTGACAAATTTAAAACTGATTAAATTTACAGAAACAATTTTTTTTAAAAGAAGCAGATTTTTAAAAAAGCAACATTTCAAAAAGAAGCACACTGAAATTAATTAAGCATTGGTATTTATATCCCAATAAATCAGGCATTGGATTGGTGGATTAAGATTTTACAGGATAGCCTAATTTACATATAACTTTCATATTACACAATTAAAATCAAAAATAAAATAATGACTCATTCTTTTTTAAAATATTACTTAAAATAATAATTTTAAATCAATTTTATACTATATTAAAAATAACTAAACATTTAAAATGACTTTTAAAATAATGTTTTATCAATTTATCCCACCTTTAATTTTTAATGTATCTATTTTCTTTAAAATAAAGCATTTAATTTTTGCTAACTAAATTTGTTTTTAAAAAACTATTTAAACATTTTTGGATAACTAATTTTAATATTTAATCTTGTGATAGATGGATAAATATCTTCAATTCTATAGTGTAATTTTTAAAGTAAATTTTGAAACATTGTTAACAAAACACTATTAAGCATGCATGTATAATTGTATACATGTCACATGACTTATGACGGAGTTGAACTGTATCAAATTATGTGTGGGAATATTAAATATTTAATTGCAACAATTATTATATTAAAGAAATAATATAATAACATAATTTTGGAATAATAATTTAGGTACCATAAAATTAAATATACATTTCTCTACCACAAAGACTACTTTTGAAACATATAATATTAAATATAATTATTAAATGCAATTTATACTATAAAATATACTATTTATTTAATTATAGGTTATTGTTATTAAAATTCAACTCTTAATACATATTTTAAAGATTTACTACTACATTATTTATTATGGTCAGTTGTTCCAACCATATACAATTTATATATTTAGCTTTATTTAGCTGTTTTAAATTCATTTAGCACAATTTTAGGCATTAATTATATCTATCTTGCTTTAATTGAACTTTTGAAAATATTGTCAACATAACATAATCATTATACCAAGAGAACATATTCTAAATTTAAAATTTTCAGTAAATTGATATAATAAATTTATTCTGAATTAAGGAAAAGGACACAATATATATTAAATCACTTTAAATCTATAATAAATTCATCTCTGCCCTCTGTCAAATAATATATAAATATGTTAGAATTTTATTGCAAAATAGCCAATCTCAAAATAGTGCTACATTGAAACAGTATACTATTAGATCTTAAATATATAACTACAAACGAATTCAAACACAGACCATGAAATTAAATAAGCAAAGATCTTAATATTATTACTAAACAAACATGTTGCTTATTTAAATTTCACTCTTTTTGTTTAAATCGATTTGTATTTCAATATTTAAGATGTAATAGCATGTCTTTTGAAAATTGTATCATTTTGAGACTGTTTTTTTTTTAAATATAGATTTCACATAAGGTGAGACTATTTATTAACTATGTGAAATTTTTTAATATCTGGATTTTTATTTCAGTTTAGTCTTAGTACTTGTATTATTTTCATATATATAATTGTGTTAAGTGGTTTAAAGATTAAAATTACTAATCTTTAGTTTGTCTCTGTAGCAAAGTTAAGATCCTTGCTTATTTAAATTTCTTTGTTTGAATTAGTGGCATTTCATTATTTAGGATCTAACAGCATACAGTTTCCAAGTGATATCATTTGAGGTTGGCTATTTTGAAATATGGATTGTAATATAGTTATTTATTATTTTACAAAGAGCAGTAATGCTTTTACTAATATATATATATATATATATATATATATATATATATATATATATATATATATATATATATATATATATATATATATATATATATATAGGGTGTGTGTGTGTGTGTGTGTGTGTGTGTGTGTGTGTGTGGTTGATACAAAGATTTTCTTGGGATTTACATATAAAATACATATTTTCCAGGTTCATTCATGCTAAAAAATTTAAATATTAATATACCGACATTTTTACTTGATCACAAAACTTATGTACTGGGTGATAAAAGGTATAAAGACAGTTGTAGGGATGCTATATTCACTGATTAGAAAAAAAATAATGTTAAAGTTCCACCAATAAGAAAAATGTTAAATTAAGAATGTTTTTTTTTTTTTAATCTTTCCAAATAGGAGGAAGTTTGCATGTAAATCTCACTTATTGATACAATCTGGCCTTTTAGGTATCTTAATGGCTTCTCTGATTTTACACTTGTAGAGATTATCACATCTGGATATGATCCTGATCCTAGAAAAATAAATTTTTTGACCTGAATCAATAGTATGAAGTGAGAGTGCTGCTGATGATGAATGTTGTTTAACTGCATTAGCAAGTTCATCTCTCCTAACATTGATGCGACAATTACTCATACCTATGTAAGAAGCACTACAATTTTCACATGCAATTTGATAAAAACCATGAGATTCAATAGGCATTATATCCTTAGGCTTGGTTGTTATACTGCTAATCTTTTGATGAGTATAAGATGTTGTACTTATATTATAAAATTTTGATGTATGTTCAATACTGGCTGTAGTTCCTTTTACATATGGAACACAAATCCTTATAGCTGATTTATCATTTTTTTGTTTTGTATTTTGTTCATTTTTGGCATGGAATAAGGTTTTTTAATAAATGTATTATCACAATTATTTGCTAATAAGACACTATTAATATGATTTATTTCTTTTTTCAGATATTACTTATCTAAAAGATTAATTGCTCTATTTAGAAAGAGTTGTGGATATGGAAAATATCTGAAGTGGGTGATGACAAGAATGTAAATATATGTCTGTGGGTGTATTCTTTCTCTAAATCGAAATTGATAAACTATTTAGTGTCCTGGTGACTAGAACACAAAGAAACAGGAGTTTTCCATCAGACTCTGTCTGTATTGTAAATTTAATATGAGGATGCATATTATTTAAATTTTAAAAATAAAATCATCTAATTTATTTTTTCATGTTGCCATATGACAAAAGTGTCATCTATGTGTCTGCACCAAAGGAGAGGTTTTAAAGATGATGATTATGAAGCATGAGGTTCTATATTTTCCATGAATAAATCAGCTATTATTACTGAGATTTGTGAGCTGATAAAATCTGCCGTTAACTTGTCTGTAATATTGTATATTTTATACAAAATATGCGTTTATAAGACAATGTTTAATCAAAGCAATAATATGTTTTGGTAAATTGTAGTGTTGCGAAATTACAATTAAAGCTTCATCAATTGGAATGTTTGTAAACAAAGACAAAACATCAAAAATTAGCATTAATTTTATTTAAAAAAAAAGACAGAAATAAATTGAAAAGAGTTTTTAATATGTGATTTAATATATGGGATTGTAGGTTTAATGAAACCAGACAAATAACTAGCTAAAATATAAATTGGAGATCCTATTGCACTTACTGTTGGATGAAGGGAGGTATATGGTTTGTGAATTTTTGGGACTCCATAGAAGTTTGGACAAACACATGATTTTTCATGAGGGATTATTTTATATTTTATCTCTGTTCCAATAGACAATTTATTACTATTGGCTTTTGTTGTTTATTCCAAATAAGTAAAAGCCGAGATTGCATCAATAAGCAAGATGATACATGCAAACTTCCTCCTATTTAGAATGATTTTTTATAAAAAAACATTTTTAATTTAACGTTTTTGCTATTGGTGGAATTTAACATTTTTTTTCAAATCAGTGACTGTAGCTTTTCTACAATCATCTTTCTACATTTTATCACCCAGTAGATGATGTGTGTGATCAAATTGAAATGTTAGTATATTAATATTTAATTTTTTTAACATGGA
Source organism: Epiperipatus broadwayi (assembly GCA_028023455.1). Taxonomy (NCBI): domain Eukaryota; kingdom Metazoa; phylum Onychophora; class Udeonychophora; order Euonychophora; family Peripatidae; genus Epiperipatus; species Epiperipatus broadwayi. The sequence goes on along the minus strand of JAQFVV010000552.1, from coordinate 83,023 downwards.
TGAACCACAAAATATGTCTTATATATATTTATATGAATTTCAATTTTTTTTTAAACTTAACGTTATGTATATTTACATAAGCTGTATATGCGCGTATTTGCAAATTGCCTATTAATAACATTAGTAGTAAGAGGCAATTTTGATCGATAAATATAAGGATGATGTTATTAATAGGCAAGTTGCAAATATAGCCATAAACGGCTTATAGAAATACACTTAACGTTAAATTAAAAAAAAAAAAAAAGAAATTCAGTTAAAGTTGACAATAATTAATACGTAATCAAAAGCACTTAAAAATAATTTAAACTACAATATTGTTTATACCGTAAATTATTTATGTTTATATATATATATAATATTTTAATGACATCAGTATATCATGAATTTAGGGGATAATCAGCATTCTCTAGAATCATTTTTTTATTAAATTTAATGAAATATATCACACTATGTGATCGTCTAACATTGAGTAAATGAAAATGAAATCACTTCTTGATGTCTAATTACAATTCGATTTGACAATTGCATGACTCTATATTAAATTCATAAAAATGAAAATAATACCATTAGTAACCAATATAACAATTTGATATATATTAAAAATACTTTTATAAGCTATATTTGTTTCAAAATCATAATTATTTTATAATATTAATATTATAATATACACAACTGCGATTATAATTATAAATAATTCATATATATATATATTGTGAATATTCAGATTAATGATCAAGGTATAAAAAAAAAAAAATAAAGAAGTTTGCTGATCTTGTTGATTTTTCTTTTGCTTTGATAAATAGATAATGGAAGATCTTGGAGATATGGATTTAAAGTGATCACCATGGCAACCTAAAGCTTTTAAATATATTTGTTTACTGTTGATATTTGCTTGAAAATACTAAATTCGCTGTAATCAAACTCAGAAAAAAACAAATAGGTAAATAAATAAATTTTGAAAACAATTCAATACAATGTAAGTTTACTTAAATAGGATTGATATTATTTTACATATTTTTTTATTTTTTTGTCAATGCAGTCACCATAGTAATATTATTACATATAGTTCAATGTTTTTATGTCATATATGTCTGTTTATAAATGAATTAAAAATTATTATTGTTATTAAAAAAATATCTATGTAAATTATTTGTGTTTATAAAGTGAATAAAGGTTGTAATATCAATTTTGTATTTTGGTTTACAAATAATATGAAAAATCTAATCAAATTTGGATTTAATTTCCTTGTATCTTTTTCTCCAAACTTACATTACAAACCTACAAAGACTGCTGTAAAAAAATTGTTCGTCATTGAGGTTTATTTGAGTATATGTCAATGGTTGTTATGACACCAGAATGTCAGAAATTGAACACATAAATAGCCAACAGACAATAAGAGTAGGCGATCATCTTTTTGTGATTGCCAAGAAAGTTCTTCAATATTTTTTTTAGCTGTTAAATCATAAAGCATGGGAAAATAAACTTAAATTATCTGCCCGTTCAATCATTTGAAGGGCAGTTGTGAAGGATTTCCAAAGGAAACAGGAACAAAATGTAAAAAAAAAAAAGAAACCTATGGAAAAAAAGAATGCTTTATATAAAATCGGCTATTTTAGCTTTAAAAACAAAGATATTTCTGGTTTAAAGTTTGGTGTATAACCACCATTGGATTTGGATAAATATCATGTCACAAGCTAAAGAACACAGGATCAACTAGATTAATTTGCATCATTAAAAAAGGCTAATTAAATCGCACTCTTCTCTTTGGAAAGAAAAAGGACTGTTAGTGAAGCATTATAAAGTTCGACTTATCTTTTCTGAGAAATAAACTTCTATTTGCGTCATAGAAACTGAGGATAAGTAAATTTCAAAGGACAAATAAATAGTGAAAATGGAGAGACTCTTATATGGGGTATGTATTTTTTAAACATAAAAATGTGCGCATATTATTTTTTTTACATATATTTAAAAAGGATGATTTGGATTTTATTTAAATTATCTTTAGGAGGTATAGAATTTAGGAAATAAAAATGACCGGAACAATTCATTTATTAATTATTTAAACTCTTGTCTGAGTATATATTAATTAACTCAATCCAATGTTGTTGTTTTTTTAGTATATGATTTGATGGTTGCATGTATAAAATTTATTTTAAAACATCGAACAGACAAGAGATTCAAATATATCATATTGTTTCATATTCGGTTATTATTTTGATAAACCAATAGGCTTCGATCTCATCCTACTTCATATCTTTGGTATCTGTTATATATAAATTTTTCAGTAAGATATCCAAAAGACTCTCCATTCATTCATTCATTCATTCATTTTTTTTGTCGTTATTGTTTTCGCAACACATTTTAGAGATACACACAGTAATTTTATCATTTTTATTTATTCAATCAATCTGAAATATAAATTAATTTCCGATGTATTTTGTTATTAATCTTGCCAATTTTCTTTTATATAATCAAATAAATTAAGTGATTCAAATGACAAGTCTCCCTTAATTTTTTTTTTATTATATGGATTGCATAAGATGACGCAGCTATATAGATGATGAGGTTCAAACTCAGCTTGGTAAGTGTACTAGAATATGAGATATGGTATGTTTTGCATATTAGCATTTTATTTTATGCCCATACAAATTTTATATTTATATTTGCATTCGAATATATATATATATATATATATATATATCGATATCTATATATATATATTTGTATATATATATATATATATATATATATATATATATATATATATATTATCTCAGTTAATATTACAAAGTCAATCATTTCTATGTTGGTCTGATTCCGTCATAGAAATCTAAATAGTTCGTATTTTTATCATTGATTCAGGATGACTTGTCTTAAATATTTTTAAAAACTTATCTAAAATAAAGAGTACAAACTTCATTGAATAATTTAATTGAATATTATCTTTAGATTGGGATGAATTTAAATTATAATCATATATTTTAATTATTGCCAACCAATTTTATATTCAATTGTTTAAAGATTCAAATAAATAATACTAATATTCATAGGTGAATAAACATCTAATAGAAACTTAATATATCTTTTATGTAATGTGGTTGGACATTGTAGAGTTAGAAATGAGGTAATAGAGTATTGATAATAAATTCTAGTGAAGTATTCTATTTTAACACATAAACGAAGCAGTAATTGAGTATCGCTTTATGGGAAGATATGAATAAATTATTTAAATATTACTTTATAGCTTCTTAGTAAACTAGACGTAGATTAATTTGTTTAGACATTTAAAGGAGTGCATAAATTTCCAAAGTGTTTATAAAATGATATAAAAACTAGTTGATTTCAATAGAAAATTATTGATTAAATATTAGGGTAGAAAGAATTGTGTGAAAGATACGAACGAATGTTTATACTTTCTATTTAACATTTATTAAATTAGATATACATTTGGTTCAAATATTATTTTGTTTTGATATTTAAATAGTGTCTATATAAAAAAAAAAACGTTTTGTTAAAATACAATTATAGGTATTTAGAAGCTTATCCGTTAGGATAAAATGCAGCCTCATTAAATAATGAAGTAGATTTAAATTACTACAATAATAATAGGTTAATAAAATATATATTGGAATCTGCTTTAGTTATTAATTGGATTTGATTTTCATTAGATTGCTAATCAAGTAGTTAGCTTAATCATGTATTATTGTTTAGGGCAATGATATGTGAGTTCATTGCTCAGTGCAGTTTATGTTCTAACTGTGACGGATTTCTTGATGTCTGGAACAGATAATCTCATTATTCTTTCGTTTCACATATAGCTTAAACAAATTAGACTTTAAGAGAGATTATTTGTGCTTTGTGATGCTTTATTATATAATGGCGACCCGATTGAGCTAGACTAGATTTATTTAAATTAGTTTTTAGATTTTTTATCAGATCAGATTGATCATTCTACCCATCACCCAGTATTGATCAAATTTCATCAGTTACAAAATGGCGTGCCATCTCAGGCTGAAATAACCAATTAAAGACCCAAGTTTGAGTCTCATATAGATGCTAAAATGTGGTATTATGTTTATATGCATTGGTGGAGTTATATAGCTGATTATATTGTATCATAGTTTTAAATAAGATACTAGAAATTTTATTGTCGTTGTCGTTCTTTGTGGATTTTATTCGCAGCTGTAGGATTGAGTGGGTAGATATGTTTTATGTAAGAATAAATAAAAGTAAAGTATTTAGCAATTTATTAAAAAAATAAAAATAAAATAGAGATATTATATTTGACATAAATAATAAATAAAAATGGAAAGCAATAAGATGGAAGAATTATCAAAACCTGAAGGAGATTTGTATCCAATTCTGAAAGAATTAATGGAAAAGATGGGTGATATAAAAAGTGATATAAATAATAAATTTGAAGATATAAATGCCAACTTTAGTAATATAAACAATAAATTTAGTGATATGAATAGTGATATAAACAATAAATTTAGTGAGATGAGTAGAGATAATAATAAGTTAAGAGAAGTAATAAGTAGTGATATGAATAATAAATTTGATGGTATGAACAATAAACTGGGTGATATGATTAAAGAAAATAAAGAACTCAGAGAGGAGGTAAATATTAAAATTGACTTATGCAAAATCGAGTTAAATGCTACTAATGCCAAGTTTGATTAATTTAAGTATAACTTAGCTATTTGGTTGAAAGAATCCAATGATAAATATAATTGTAGGTTTGACGAATTGAGTGACCATATAGAGAAGTCACAAGAATGCATAGATGCCAGGCATAACATTTTAGAAGCCAAAGTTAAAAGTTGTAAAATTGAATATCAAAGTTTGGAGGAAAGATGTTTTAAAATTGAACAAACTTATGTAGATATCCAGAAAGCAACTGCGTTGGAGATAAGTGATATCAAAAGAGAGCTAAGAGATATTCAGACTCACATGAAGGTAGATGGTAACGAAGCAAAAACAATAAATTACAAAATATTAGAACAGATGCCTTTAGAAAAAGTAATGATGACTGAAAGGTTTGAAAAGGTAAAATTAGACTGTTCTGATGATATAGTAAAAATAAAGTATATTGATGAGCAGAGTAATTTAAATAAGAAACTTTCAAAGATGGAGCTGTTACAACCAAATAAAAACATAAAGACTGAGGTTAGTCAGAAAATGATAGATGAAGCATGGTTAATAAATAAATTTAAATCCAAAGGAGTTGAAAATTTGAAAGATAACTTTGGAAATTATATAGAGTGCAAAGAAATAACACGAAGATTTAAAAATATGTATCATAATGCAAAAAAAAGGTGGAAAATAAGTATGGAAGAAGATATGTCCATAATAATGCAGGAAGATAATATTTATTATAGGAAATATGTTAAGCAGTCATTCCAAGGAGAATTTCATGGTAATACAGTAAAGGGAAAGGAAGGTAAATTCTCTGAAAGATGTTGTAAGAGTAAGTTTCTTGAGGAAACTTATAGTAAGTATAACTATACAGTAGATGGTAATGTTAATAGTAACATTTCTCTATTATTTTGTTCAGAAATATTGAGAGTAGTTGAGAAGTACTTGAGAGAGGAAAGGACTAATACTGATTTGATAAATTTAGATGGCATGATTTCTTCACTGACCCATAATTTGACTAATGGATTAATGAATTTGTGTATGACTGGAAAATAAATGATTTATAAAAGAACATATTTATTTGAAGTAGAGACAAGTCAGTGACCCACAGAATTATAAGTTCAAAAAGTTTTTGAATGTATATGAGGGACCATTCCAAATAAAAAGAAAAGTGGGAGAGAATGGATTTCTCATAGAAACCCCTCAAGGTGAAAAAGGTACCTTCAATGCCCGAAGCTTAAAGCCAGTAGCACCACCCAATTAAATAAATAAAAATATTCATTAATTAATTTTATTTTTTCATCTTATGATATTTATTATTATGACCAAAAGTCATTAGTAATAGTGTAGATACACATATGAAAGACTAAAAAAAAAATAGATTGAAAAATATTTATGGTCAAAGTGCATTTGAAGATTTTCATTGTATAGGATACAAATGCTATTTAATATTAGACCTTGTAAAAGTGACTAATGATGATGAAAGGATGATTTAATGCATTGGAGATGTAGAGCGTAGGATTTTAATGTCTGTGCTAAATGTAAATTGTAAATATTTGTATGGTTAAGTCTTTTCTTTGAGGAAGTTGGCAAAACTATAGATGTGTGTTGTGGCTCCAAAACTGTATATGAATTTAGATTGAAGTCTGAAGTCGACAGATGTCACAGACTTATTATGAAGTAGCAGATAAAAAGAAATCCTTGATGGCAGGATTTATCTTTTAATATGAGTTATAATTTTAAAGAGAAATGTTTAGTAGTTTCCATAACCTGTATAAAATAAAGCTATTCAAACATAAATGTCCCTGATTAGCATCAATGTAGAGCTCAGCTTAATTTGTAAAGTAGTTGTCAGATCCTCCAGAAATTAAAATTAGATTTGATTAACATTTGGTCAGTTTACTTTAGTATTAGAAGTGATTTAAAAATGGGATATCTCTGTTGTTTTGAATCTCCAACTCATTGTATAAGTTAATTTTCATTTGTTTAGTCTATGTTATAAGAAAAGTAACTTTAAAGCTAGTATTTTCAATGTCCAAAGCAGGACTTGAATAAATATAAGATATTCATTAATTAAAGTTATATTTTCATTTTATGACAATATTGAATGTTTAAAGTTTAAGCCCACAGTAGTGTCACTGAAATGAACTACAGATATGTCTAAAAAAATAATAATAATAATAATAAAAGCTATTGTTAAGTTTTAAGAAAATAAAACATATATATATATATATATATATATATTATATATATTGCATATATTTTATTATATATATATATATATATATATATATATATATATTAACAATGCAATAAAATATATGATTATTAGAGAGTAACCAATAATATTTGGCTTATAAATAAATTTTGTTCTGTAATATATTTGGCTTATATGAAACAAATACTAAATGATTTTCTTGTTTGACTCTCACTTTAGAGCATTGTTGTCAATAAAGTTCCAGAGAAAAATGTAAAGATATAATAATTTAATTGTGAAATCCAATATACATTTTTGTTGGAAAAAAAAACATAGAGATGTGATTATACTACATAAATGGTAGATATAAAAAAATGCATGTAGGTATACTAAGAAGATAAGGATGAAAGGAATAAATTAATTCCATATTGCTTTGATGAGAATAAGATATTTGAAATTTTTGACTAACATTTTAAATGATATTAAAATCAAGACAGATAGAAAGGATAGACGTTTATCTGTATTGAAGTTAAAATGTTTAATGATTTTAGAGAAAGAAAAAAGTGTCTTTATTTTTTCCCTGTAGAGAGGAGATATTGTGAATATTCAGATTAATGATCAAGGTATAAAAAAAATAAAGAAGTTTGTTGATCTTGTTGATTTTTCTTTTGTTTTGATAGATAGATAATGGAAGATCTTGGAGATATGGATTTAAAGTGATCACCATGGTAACCTAAAGCTTTTAAATATAATTGTTTACTGCTGATTTATGCTTTAAAATACTAAATTCATTGTAATCAAACTCAGGAAAAACATATAGGTAAAGAAATAAATTTTGAAAACAATTCAGTACAATATAAGTTTATTTAAATAGGCTCAATATTATTTTACATATTTTTTTTATTTTTCTGTCAATGCAGTCACCATAGTAACATTATTATATATAGTTCAATGTTTTTATATCATATATATATCTGTTTATAAATGAATTAAAAATATTATTGTTATTAAAAAAATATCTATGTAAATTATTTGTGTTTATAAAGTGAATAAAGGTTGTAATATCAATTTTGTATTTTTGTTTACAAATAATAGGAAAAATCTAATCGAATTTGGATTTAATTTCCATGTATCTTTTTCTCCAAACTTACATTACAAACCACACTAAGACTGCTGTAAAAAAATTGTTCGGCATTGAGGTTTATTTGAGTATATGCCAATGGTTGTTATGACACCAGAATGTCAGAAAGAGAATGCATAAATAGCCAACAGCTATAAGAGTAGGCGATCATCTTTTTGTGATTGCCAAGAACGGACATATTTTCTATGTTCTTATAAAAAAAGTTCTTCAATATTTTTTTTAGCTGTTAAACCACAAAGCATGGTAAAAAAAAACTTAAATTATCTGCCCGTTCAATGATTTGATGGGCAGTTGTGAAGGATTTCCAAAGGAAATGGGAACAAAATGTAAAAAAAAAAGAAACCTATGAAAAAAAAGAATGCTTTATATAAAATCGGCTATTTAGCTTTAAAAACAAAGATATTTCTGGGTTAAAGTTTGGCGTATAACCACCATTGTATTTGGATAAATATTGTGTCATGAGCTAAGGAACACAGAATCAACTGGATTAATTTGCATCATAAAAAAAAGGCTAATTAAATTGCACTCTCCTCTTTGGAAAGGAAAAGGACTGTTAGTGAAGCATTATAAAGTTTGACTTATCTTTTCTGAGAAATAAAGTTCTATTTGTGTCATAGAAATTGAGGATAAGTAAATTGCAATGGACAAATAAATAGTGAAAATGGACAGACTCTTATATGGGGTATGATTTTTTTTATACATAAAAATTTGCGCTATTAATTTTTTTACATATATTTAAAAAGGATGATTTGTATTTTATTTAAATTATCTTTAGGAGTTATAAAGTTTAGGAAATAAAAATGATTGGAGAGATTCACTTATTATTTATTTGAACTCTTGTCTGAGTATATATTAACCCAATCCGATGTTGTTGTTGTTTTTTTTTTTAGTATATGATTTGATGGTTGCATGTATAAAATTTAGTATAAAACATCAAACAGACTAGAGATTCAAATATATCATATTATTTCATATTCGGTTATTATTTTGATAAACCAATAGGCTTCGATCTCATCCTATTTCATATCTTTGGTGTCTGTAATTTTTCAGTAAGATATCCAAAAGTCTCTCCATTCATTCATTCATTCTTTTTTTTTGTTGTTTTTGTTTTCGCAACACATTTTAGAGATACACACAATAATTTTATCATTTTTATTTATTCAATCAATCTGAAATATAAATTAATTTCCGATGTATTTGTTATTAATCTTGCCAATTTTCTTTTATATAATAAATAAATTGAGTGATTCAAATGACAAGACTCCCTTCATTTTTTTTATTATATGGATTGCACAAGATGATGTAGCTATTTAGATGATGAGGTTCAAACTCATCTTGGTAAGTGTACTAGAATATGAGATATGGTATGTTTTGCATATTAGCATTTTATTTTATGCCCATACAAATTTTATATTTATATTTGCATTCGAATATATATATATATATATATATATATATATATATATATATATATATATATATATATATATATATATATATATATATATATATATATATATATATATATATATATATATATATATCATTTATCTTAGTTAATATTACAAAGTCAATCATTTCTATGTTGGTCTGATTCCGTCATAGAAATATAAATAGTTTGTATGTTTATCATTGATTCAGGATGACTTGTCTTAAATATTTTTAAAAACTTATCTAAAATAAAGAGTACAAACTTCATTGAATAATTTAATTGAATATTATCTTTAGATTGGGATGAATCTAAATTATAATCATATATTTTAATTATTACCAACCAATTTTATATTCAATTGTTTAAAGATTCAAATAAATAATATTAATACTCATAGGTGAATAAGCATCCAATAGAAACTTAATATATCTTTTATGTAATGTGGTTGGACATTGTAGAGTTAGAAATGAGCTAATATAGTGTTGATAATAAATTCTAGTGAAGTATTCCATTTTAACACATAAACGAAGCAATAATTGAGTAGCGCTTTATTGGAAGATATGAATAAATTATTTAAATATTACTTTATAGCTTCTTAGTAAACAAGACGTAGCTTAATTTATTTTGACATTTAAAGGAGTGCATATATTTTCAAAGTGTTTATAAAATGATATAAAAAGTCGTTGATTTCAATAGAAAATTATTGATTAAATATTAGGGTAGAAAGAGTTGTGTGAAAGATACGAACGAATGTTTATACTTTCTATTTAACGTTTATTAAAGTAGATATACGTTTGGTTCAAATATTATTTTGTTTTGATATTTAAATAGTGTCTATATATATATAAAAAAAAACGTTTTGTTAAAATACAATTATAGGTATTTAGAACCTTATCCGTTACAATAAAATGCAGCCTCATTAAATAATGAAGTAGATTTAAATTCCTACAATAATAGGTTAATAAAACATATATTGGAATCTGCTTTAGTTAATAATTGGATTTGATTTTCATATGATTGCTAATCAAGTAGTTAGCCTAATCATGTATTATTGTTTAGGGCAATGATATGTGAGTTCATTGCTCAGTGCAGTTTATGTTGTAACTGTGATGGATTTGTTGAAGTCTGAAGCAGATAATTACATTATTCTTTCGTTTCACATATAGCTTAAACAAATTAGACTTTAAGAGAGATTATATGTGCTTTGTGATGTTTTATTACATAATGGCGACCGATTGAGTAGACTAGATTAATTTAAATTAGATTTTAGATTTTTTTATCAGAACAGATTGATCATTCTACCCATCACCCAGCATTGATCAAATTTCATCAGTTACAATATATATATATATATATATATATATATATATATATATATATATATATATATATATATATATATATATATATATATATATATATATATTCCATCCAAAAACACCTCAGCTGTTTACATAAACGCAGAGTAGTTTCCTTCTCTAACATAATTTCAGTCAGATTTCAAGCTTTTGTATCGTCAGTGAAAGACAGGAATAAAGAAACAGATCTAAATACAAACTCTGAGCGTTTATGAAACAATCTTCAGCTTGCAAGCGTGAATTTTTAGACACAGCTCAAACTCAGCATAGCAAACCAGATAGCTATATGGGTCGATCTCGTTCAGCATCACCACAAGGAGCCCGCAATCTATATCATTGAAGAAAGCCTCAAAGGTATTTATGATAAACAAAAAAGTTAAAAACTGCAACCTGTTATGTCCACAGATGCTCCAAAAACCCTTCACGTTTTCGTTTACATAAACTCAGAGTAGTAGTATTCACTATCTCTAACTATATTCCCTTTCAGATCATGATTTCAAGCTATTTGCTATCGTCAGTGAAAGACAGGAATAAAGAAACAGATCTAAATACAAACTCTGAGGTTTATGAAACAATTTCTATTCAGCTTGCAAGCGGAATTTTTAGACACAATGTCTTCAAACTCAGCATAGCAAACCAATAGCTTATGGGTCTGATCTCATTCAGCTCCCACATAGAATCTGCAATCATATCATTGCAAGAAAGCCTAAAGGTACATTTATGATAAACAAAAATCAAGTAAAAACTTGCTACGCTTGTTATGTCCACAGATGTCCTACCAAAACACCTATCAGGATTTTCGTTTACATAAACGTCAGAGAGTTAGTATTCACTATCTCTAACTATATTCCACTTTCAGATCATATTTCAAGCTTGCTATGTCAGGAAAGACAAATAAAGAACATCAAATCACTCTGAGCGTTTATGAAACTTTCTATTCAGCTTGCAAGCGTGAATTTTTAGACCGTATGGGTTTGAAGACATTACGTGTCAAAATTCACCTTAAGCTGAATAGAAATTGTTTCTAACGCTCAGGTTTGTATTTAGATCTAGTTTCTTTATTCTGTCTTTCACTGCGAACAATAGCTGAAATCATGATCTGAGAGTGGAATTATAGTTAGAGATAGTGAATACTAACACTCTGACGTTTATGTAAACGAAAATATGCTTGATAGGTGTTTTTGGTAGGACGCCATCTGTGGACATAAATACAAGCGTTAGCAAGTTTTTTAACTTGCATTTTTGTTTATCATAAATGTACCTTTGAGGTCTTCTTGCAATGATATAGATTGCAGAGGCTTCTATTATGTGGTGATGCTGAACTGAGATCAGACCCATATAGCTATCTGGTTTGCTATGCTGAGTTTGAAGACATTACGTGTCTAAAAAATTCACGCTTGCAAGCTGAATAGAAATTGTTTCATAAACGCTCAGAGTTTGTATTTAGATCTAGTTTCTTTATTCTGTCTTTCACTGACGATAGCAAATAGCTTGAAATCATGATCTGAAAGTGGAATTATAGTTAGAGATAGTGAATACTAACTACTCTGACATTTATGTAAACGAAAATACGCTTGATAGGTGTTTTTGGTAGGACGCCATCTGTGGACATAAATACAAGCGTTAGCAAGTTTTTTAACTTGCATTTTGTTTATCATAAATGTACCTTTGAGGTCTTTCTGCAATGATATAGATTGCAGAGGCTTCTACTATGTGGTGATGCTGAACTGAGATCAGACCCATATAGCTATCTGGTTTGCTATGCTGAGTTTGAAGACATTACGTGTCTAAAAATTCACGCTTGCAAGCTGAATAGAAATTGTTTCATAAACGCTCAGAGTTTGTATTTAGATCTAGTTTCTTTATTCCTGTCTTTCACTGACGATAGCAAATAGCTTGAAATCATGATCTGAAAGTGGAATTATAGTTAGAGATAGTGAATACTAACTACTCTGACGTTTATGTAAACGAAAATACGCTTGATAGGTGTTTTGGTAGGACGCCATCTGTGGACATAAATACAAGCGTTAGCAAGTTTTTTAACTTGCATTTTTGTTTATCATAAATGTACCTTTGAGGTCTTTCTTGCAATGATATAGATTGCAGAGGCTTCTACTATGTGGTGATGCTGAACTGAGATCAGACCCATATAGCTATCTGGTTTGCTATGCTGAGTTTGAAGACATTACGTGTCTAAAAAATTCACGCTTGCAAGCTGAATAGAAATTGTTTCATAAACGCTCAGAGTTTGTATTTAGATCTAGTTTCTTTATTCCTGTCTTTCACTGACGATAGCAAATAGCTTGAAATCATGATCTGAAAGTGGAATTATAGTTAGAGATAGTGAATACTAACTACTCTGACGTTTATGTAAACGAAAATACGCTTGATAGGTGTTTTTGGTAGGACGCCATCTGTGGACATAAATACAAGCGTTAGCAAGTTTTTTAACTTGCATTTTTGTTTATCATATATATATATATATATATAATTCATTTTTTACACTGTTGATTCTTTTTTTACAAACATTATTGTTATCATTTTTAATATTCTATTATTTTTTTTATATATAGAAATATTTGTGTAGAGTTATCCAATAATAATTATTTAATTAGAAAGCTCTTTAACAAGGATATTAGCCAATCATGGTTGACTTTTTCAGGATAACATTGATAGAAAAATAATCATGTTATTGCATGCAATTGATTAGTTTTATATTCCCTTTTACCCTGTGCAGTTCATGTCAATTGGCTATTATCATAGTGAAAGAGTTTTCTAATTATATAAATATGTAATTAAATTATTATAAATTAATATCTCACTTACATATTTCCATCTAAACATCCATAAAATGTACATGTGTACATAAATGTTGTTAAAATTATGATATTAAAATGCTGAATTTTACTTAAGAATATAATGAAAGATAAAGAAGATAGATTTTAATACCATGTAGAAAGTCCATCTTATAATAGAAACAATGGAAGTGCTTTTAATATAATAAACTGAATAGAAAATACTTTCCAGATTTAATAAAATAATGAGGAATTCATTAAAAGTAAAGGATTAAATATAAACCATAAAATTATTCAATTTTTTCCTGCATAACAAGAAGACAGACTAATAATAATAATATTATATAAGTAGAAATTTAAAATTTCAATTTTTAATATTATAAAAATAAAATAAAATATTGTTTATTATAGTTTTCTAATTTTAGAAAAAATAATTTGAATTTTTTAATGTTTTAATATTATAATCTTTCACTTTGAAAATGTTTAAATTTTAGGATGAATTTAAATCAAATATTAAAAAAGAAAATATTTTTTTAAAAAACTATTTTTCATATATATATTATGTAAATATAAATTTAATTTATATATTTGGATTAAATTATTGTTTGTGATTTGATTTATTTTTTAAGGCATAATAATATATGTAGAATTTTGATACAACTGTAAAACTGCACATACTTTATAAATATAAAATTTGAAAAATATTTATAATGTAATTGAAGTGTTAAAAATTATGAAATTCAAATTATGATTGATATGAGGTTAAAATCTCAATTAAAAAAATAAAACTACAGAACTGAAACATAGTAAGTTGAAAGGAAATGTTAATTTGAAGTTTTAATAATAAACAGAGGGGATTTTATATTAAAAGTTTTTAGGTTCTAAAAACTGTCATAATGCTTTGTAACAAATTTAACAGGAAATGTGCAATAATAAGTTATATATACACATATAACAATAAAAAATAATAAATATTTACAGTAATTAACTAATAGCAGCTTCACTATTAACTATATTAATTTTATTTGTATTTATAAAAATTGCCTCCTTAATTATTCTTATATTATGGTTTGTTATGATTGTTATTATAATAGTTTTTAATTACCAGACAATTTATTTGTTATATATAAAATAATTCCAGTGCATAACGCTATACTGAAATAAATATACAAATATTAAGCAATTAAATCATCCCACATGGTTAAGAAATCCAATACTGCTCTCTGTGAACTAATATATAAATACATTAGAGTTCGTATTTCAAAATAGCCAGGTCAAAATGATACCACTTTGATCTGTCTGCTATATGATGTTATATATTGAAATACGAATCAACTCAAACAAAGAACTTAAAATTTTAGCAAGCAACGATCTTAATTTTTGATACACACAAACATGTTTTACTCTTATTATATAAAGACAAACTAAACTTTAGTGATTTTAATCTTTAAACCACATAACACAAATCTATAAATGAGTTCACAAAGGGCAGTACTGGAATACTTAGCCATGTTGGGTGATTTAATTGCTTAATATTTGTATATTTATTTCAGTACAGCGTTATGCACTAGTATTATTTTCTATACGTTTGTGTTAGGTGGTTTAAAGATTAAAATTGCTAAAGTTTAGTTTGTCTTTATATAATAATAGTAAAATATATTTGTTTGTAGCAAAAATTATGATCGTTGCTTGCTAAAATTTCAAGTTCTTTGTTTGAGTTGTTCGTATTTCAATATATAACACATCATATAGCAGACAGGTCAAAGTGGTATCATTTTGACCTACTTATTTTGAAATACGAACTCTAATGTATTTATATAATAGTTCACAGAGTGCAGTACTGGATTTCTTAACCATATGGGGTGATTTAATTGCTTAATATTTGTATATTTATTTCGGTATAGCGTTATGCACAAGGATTATTTCTTATACATTTTTGTTAAGTGGTTTAAAGGTTAAAATTACTAAAGTTTAGTTTGTCTTTATATAATAATAGTAAAACATGTATGTTTGTAGCAAAAATTTAGATCGTTGCTTGCTAAAATTTCAAGTTCTTTGTTTGAGTTGGTTGGTATTTAAATATATAACATCATATAGCAGACACGTCAAAGTGGTATCATTTTGACCTGGCTATTTTGAAATACGAACTCTAATGTATTTATATATTAGTTCACAGAGGGCTGTACTGGATTTTTTAACCATGAGGGGTGATTTAATTGTTTAATATATATATATGAAAAACAAAAAAAACACAAGTTAAAAAACTTGCTAACGCTTGTATTTATGATAACAGATGGCGTTCTACCAAAAATACCGTCAAGTGTAGTTTTCTGTTTACATAAATGTCAGAGCGAGTATTCACTATCTCTAACTTTAATTCCACTTTCAGATCATGATTTCAAGCTATTTTCTGTTTTTGGTAGAACGCCATCTGTTATCATATATATAACATTTAATTCTTCACCACACATTTCATAGAAAATACAAGAATGAAAAGCTCAAATGCCTTCTTGATATGAAAATTATTGTTATACCCATATTGACCTTAAGTCAATAAGATTCTTCACATATAGAAATTTAATATGTTTATTTTAATTATATAGAAGTGGAATGGGCATAATACAGGTTGAATATGTATTATTTAAATACACATATAATTAATGTGTATACTAAACTTAAAGCAAATATAAGCAGTGTGAACTCAAACTATCAAGTTCCCTACATCTTTCCAATCCATCTTGTACAACCTACACACATGACCACTTACATGTAATAAAGATAAATGGTCTCCAATATACATATTTTGTGCTGCACCAGAACTCATCACTTGGTCCAGATTACCATCTTCTACACATATATACAATTTGTGTTCAGTTTACATTAAAATAGTAAATTGTCAAACGGTAATAGACAAGCATCAACCTTCTCTACTTTCCAATTATTCAGTCATCCATTTCATTGAAAAATCTGATGAGGCAATATTCAAAGCCATACGACTTTTAATGAAATGGATGGCAGAAGAGTTGTAGAATGGAGAAGATTGTAGCATGTCCATAATGTTTTTAAGATTTGCTGTTTTAATATAAACTGAGCAGTGATTGTTTATATGTGTAGGCGATGTTGATTTGGACCAAGTGACGAGTGCTGGTTTAGCACAAAATATGTATATTGGAGATTATTTTTCTTTTTTCTACATATGTATCTATGTGTGTTTGTTGTATAAGATGTATTGAAAATATGTAGGTAGATTGAATGACTGACTTCAGATTCATCATAAATACATTACATTTCTATACACAATATACATGTATCCAAATATATTCATATATATATATATATATATATATGAATATATTTGGATATATTTGGATATCTCACTGTATAGATATATATATATTCTTCAATCTGTCTGTTTCAATATATATATATATATATATATATTTCAATACAATGTTACAGAATGTCTACTAAATTATTATAATATGCATAATCTAATGTTTATAGAAAATACTGATAAATAATTTATGTGTATTCAATTATTATGTTATTATTATTACACACAGTGTCATACATGTATTTACAAAGACACACACACAATATATATATATATATTATAATTATAATTTTGGGGTAATTTTAATTATTAATATATATTGAACCTTGGTCATTATTATCAATAATACTTAAATACTGCAACAATGAATGAAAATAAATTATAAATAAATAAATCAAATATATTTAGACACTATGTGTTAAAATAAATAAATATATATTACAATATGAACATTTTCGTGTATTTTAAAAATGTAAATATTTAATGTTTAATGAAAATTTTATATACGTATCATAAAGAAATATAGGAAGTTATGATATTTCTAATTATAATTGGTTTTATGTAACCTAAAGTAATAATCTAAATATAGTGCCACTTCAAATTTAAAGATGGGTAAGACATAAGCTATTACTGGATGATGGGCTGTAGATTTTCCAAAACAATTTTATTTAGTTACTTGATTTGTTACAATAGAGATAAAATTTATTTTAAAAAAACATGGATATATATGCACACTATATTTATCATTGAGTAACTGAATATATAGTCAGTATATATATTATTAGTATTCTAGTTTGCAGGGAATAAACCAAAAGATCAACGACTTTAAATACATTTTTATATTGGGGAGACTTATGTGATCCTTCCATTTGTTACACCTATTATATTTTTTTTTTTTACTTTCACAATATTAAATAAAGCTTTACATGTAACTTATATTTAAATATATTAGGAGCAATCTTTGTAAATAAAACTTTGTAAATCAATTGAAGTTGTTAAAGTTTACAGTTTAATTTGTTTTTTTATTCTGTTAGTGATATTGAATAAATTATGAAAATTTTTATTAATAAATTTATAGTTGTATGATGTATTAAGATTTTTGTTTATATAAAATATTTATTCACATGTCTAATTCAAAATATTATTATTATTTATTTTCAGAGATTATTAATTGTTGTTTGTTTTAATTTCTTGAAGTACATTTTAAAGTCAATAAAGTTATCCTTTGATTTTAGATATACGCATTACAAAGTCTCGTTTTCACCTTAATATATATATATGTAATGCAAAATAATACACGGATCATGCCCAAATATATATATATTAAGCAGTAAATCACCCCACATGGTTACGAAATCCAGTACCGCCCTCTGTGAACTAATATATAAATACATTAGAGTTCACAAAGGGCGGTACTGGATTTCTTAACCATGCGGGGTGCTTCACTGCTTAACCTTTGTATATGTAATTCAGTATAGCGTTATGCAATGGAATTATTTTTTCATATATAAAAATTAGATAGAATTAACTAATAATAAAGCTCATCGTTTGTAAAACTTTTAATACTTTTTTTTCAAAATTAATTCGATTATCCTTATATTTTGCAAATAAGCCTTTCATTCTCTTATTAATTAATAAATTAATACACAAATTTATGGGGTATTTATAACCATACTTTCATATAGTTACAAATTGCTGCTCAAATCTGTGGGGCTATTAAGTAAAGGCATTTTACCAATTCATATATATATATATAAATTTTAACAGTAAAAACAATATTATAGTTTAAAATTCTTTTGTAGCACTCTCGATTATGTGGTAATCCTCGTCTGCTTTAACTGAATTTCAAATTTTCAAACTTAATCTTACATATATTTACTTAAGCTGTATATGGCCATATTCACAACTTTCCTATTAATAACATCATTCTTATATTTATCAATTAATATTGCCTCTTTAATTTTCTTCTTTTTATGATTTCTCTCTTCCATTAATATTTTTATTTCATTACTATTAAATGTAAACTTATAATTACAAGTTTTTTTCATTTTCAAAGAATACTGAAGCTGTATTAAATTGACTATTTATGTTATTTTTAATTCGGTTATATAATAATTGATGCTTCTTCAATCTTTTTTTCCACAGAACATCTTGATTCATCGATGTAAAATTTCTGACATCCACATAAAATCTGATAAATTATATTACTTCTTTGCAATTTAGGAATTATACTTTTAGAATTATTAATCAATCGATTAACATTCGGAGGAATACAAAATGAAATATACTTTTCTTTCAATATATTCTTAATTAATTTAGATTGTACATTATTCATTAACAGCATAGATATCCATTTTTTTTTATTATCTAAAGTAACATTGCAAACACTCTTCTTATTATTAAATGAATTTACTGTATGCAGTATTTGGTTTTTATCATAACTAACCTTAAAAAGTTCATTAGTAAAGAGTTCATTATTTAAAATTTTACCACTCTTATATTTACATAATTTATCATTGTGGTGCAAAAATGATTTCAGACTTCGCATTTTATGTATCATTGGAACACATGATTTAAAATGAATATATCATCTTTCTCCAATAGGTTTAAAAATAATGTATAATTTAAATCAGTAGCATCTCTAAATATTTGTAAATCCAAAAAAAAAATATTTTTCCATTTTGTTCATTCTCAATAGTCCATTTTAATTTATTTATACTATTCAGATTATATAAAGGAACATCAATAATATATTTACGACCACAAACAAAAACATCATCAACATATCTAGTATAAATTTTAATATCTTCAAAATTATAAGAATTAAATATAATATCTTCATATTTTAAAAAGGTAAAATTATAAATTTGTGCTATCATAGGTAATCCTATTGGTCATCCATTAACCATTTTATAAAACTAATCATTATATGTTCCAATAATATTATCACTTATAAATTTTAGTGTGAAATTTATAAATAATATTTTAAAGAAGGCTAAAAATCATTTTATGAATAGTTGTGCATATTATGATGTATATCCATCTACATCTATATGTCCAAAAATATTTGCTAATATTAAACTTCAAAAAGTAGGAAATCCTCTTAGATTGATGGTTGATTTTGTTGTATCATTTATGTATAAAACAGCTAAGTATATTGGTAAATTATTACAAGATATGTTGCATTTTGGAAAATATACAATTGCATCTTCTCTTATAAATTTGCTGATAGAATTAAAAATATAAAAAAAATATAATAATGATCTGTTAGCTTCATTGGATGTAAGGGAATTATATGGATCAATTGATCATCGTGAATGTATAAATTTTCAGTGAAATTGAATTAATTAATATGTCTATAAATAAACATTTAATAAATATTATTATTGAATCACTAAAATTTAAAAGTGATAATATTATTGCAACATATAATGATAAGTTTTATAAAATAGTTAAAGGATGGCCAATGGGATTACCTATACTAGCACAAATTTGTATTTTTACATTGTCAAAACATGAAGATATTATATTTAATTCTTATAATTTTGAAGATATTAAAATTTATACTCATATGTTGATGATGTTTTTTTTTGTGGCCCTAAAAACATTATTGATGTTCTTTTATATAATCTGAATAATTTAAATAATTTAAAATGGACTATTGAGAATGAACAAAATGGAAAAATAAAATTTTTGGATTTACAAATATATAGAGATGCTATTGATTTATATTATAAATTAATTTTTACACCTATTGGAGAAAGAGGATATATTTATTTTAAATTATGTGTTCCAATGATACATAATATGGCAAGTCTGAACTCATTTTTGCATCACAATGATAAATTATATAAATATAAGAGTGATAAAATTTTAAATATTGAAGTTTTTACTAATGAACTTTTAAAGGGTGGTTATGATAAAAACCAAATATTGCATACAGTAAAGTCATTTAATAATAGGAAGAGTGTTTGCAATGTTACTTTAGATAATAAAAAATAGATATATATGCCGTTTATAAATAACATGCAATCTAAATTAATTAGTAATATATTTAAAGAAAAGTTATAATATTTCATTTTGTGTTCCTCCAAATGTTAATCAATTGATTAATAATTCTAAGAGTATAATTCCTAAATTGCAATGAAGTAATATAATTTATCAGATTCCATGTGGATGTCAGAAATTTTACATCGGTGAATTAAGATGTTCTTTGGAAGCATCAATTATTATATAAAAGAATTAAAAATAATGCAAATAGTCAATTTAGTACAGCTTCAGTATTCTTTGATGATGAAAAAACTTGTAATTATAAGTTTACATTTAATAGTGATGAAATAAAAATATTAATGGAAAAAAGAAATCATAAAAAGAGGAAAATTAAAGAGGCAGTATTAATTGATATATATATATATATAAGAATGATGTTATTAATAGGCAAGTTGCGAATAAAATCATACACAGCTTATGGAAATATATGTAACATTAAGTTTGAAAATTTGAAATTCAGTTAAAGCTGATGAAGATTAATCGGAAAGCGCTACAAAAGAATTTTAAACTATAATATTGTATTTACCGTTAATTTATATATATATATATATATAATATTTTATAATGGGTATTGTATTTTACATATATATATATATATATATATATATATATATATATATATATATATATATATATATATATATATATATATATATATATATATATATATATATTGTTAAATAATTTAATATTGAATAAAATAATGTCATTTGAAATATACCAAATCTGTTTTAAATAATAACTTACTGCCCTATTGCTACCATATTCAATAAGTTTTAACAGTAAGAAAATTGGCTATTTTTTTACAATATTTTAGATCTTTTTAATCATAATTACCAAGAACAAAAAGAAATAGAAAGAATCTTAACCCATCTATTTATTTTATTGTAAACTGATTTTTAAATACCTGATATTAAAAATTCATAGAGCAGATATACCTCACTCATTACTAAAGTTCTATAATAAATAAACACATGTCATATATGTAATGTTAAATAATATTTTATTATCATGATATTAAGTTTATAGAGCAAATGTACCTCACTCATTTCTATAATTATATAATAAAAAAAGGCTTTAAAGGAATGTTAAATGATTGAAGAAATCTAATGAATGGGGACATTTACCAAGTCTTTTGTAAATATTATTTACACATTATCAAGAAATCTGTTATTTTTACACTTTCTCATACCCATAAAAATGGTATTCTGGCCTTAAATTTATTTAGGAAGTTTGGTTTGTAAAAAAAAAAAAAAGAAAACCATTTTTTTTTTACTTCAATAAAACAACTCCAACCATGGAAATGTTATAGGTTCATGTGAATTGTGTTTGTCAAGAACAAGTGTAATCTATAATAATTGATAGTTTGATGGCAACAAAAAACAATAAAATGTATACCTGTTTACTTGGATATAATTTATGTTTTAGTCTTTCATATAATAACATTTAATGGACATATTCAATTCAATATACATATATATATTTGTTACAAGATAAAATATCAAGCTTATCTTCACCTAAAATAAATTTTCAATCTCTCAAGGATTCTTCTTTAAGCAAAAGATAGATATGACTTTAACTGATTCTTTCCTGTTTCAAATTGAAATATCTAAATACTTAGAAGTTTAAATTAAACTCATTAAACTGATAAATATAACTTATTTTTGAAAGTACATTATAAATAATCATTTTTAAAACTTTCTCCACTGCATATGCATAATCATTTTGGTAATAAATTTGATTTTGTACAATAGTAAATGATTGCTTTGAAAATAGATTAAATATTTATGGTGTAAATAGAATTGAACTGTTATCATGTGATTTATATCTGTGATTACTTTTGTCTAAAATCAATTTTTTTTATCTAAATATTATATAAATGTTTGTGTGGGTGTTTGTGTGGATAAATGAATAATAGCATCCAGTCCAAATACATAATTACTTCAATCAACATTAAATCTTCTTACTTCAACTACACTATTTACTCAATTATATATATATATATATATATATATATATATATATATATATATATAAATATATATATATATATATATATATTGAAACAGTCAGCTTTTCAACCCAACTGTTTCACCTACTATATATGCTATATAGTAGTATTCCTACATATATAGATACCACCAATCCTCATATATTTATTAATAATGATCTAAATAAATCCCACCTAAATTTAAATGTAAATAATTCATTCATGTATGTGTGCATATATGTTTAAATATTTACTGAAATATTCATTTATATACTCATAAAGACAAAATACGCACATATATAGATTATTATTAATTGCAAACTGAAAAACTAATTGTATATGTAACTTTAGACTACATATATGCAAGAATATAAATGTTAATGGATTATAAAACATTTCATTTTCTATAATTTTATATATTTATTAAATTATATATTTTCAAAATTGTATAATTTTGCATATATCGGTAAATTAGAATGGTCAGGTTACATATATAATAAAATCTGGACACACGGTCGCCAATATAATTAATCTTTACTCATATTAGATTAATTAAAAATTTTTATTTAGAATAAAACTTGAAAAACGAAATAAATTACAGCCTGTGAATAGGATTTTTTTGACCTATTTAAGACTTAACACAGCAGGTTCCCGCTATAATTGGTTACTATCATACGGGCCAGGAAAACATTTCTGAGAAAATAAAATAATGAAAGAGAGGGGGGGGTAGGATATAAAAGTATTGGAAGACAACTTTTAGGACACTTAATCAGTTACTTGGCATTCATTGAAATATTCTTTCTAAGAGTCATCAAGATATATATTTTAATAAAGTGAATAACCAGCATGTCGGGGTAATTGGGCTCAAAATCTAGCCTTCTGCCCGGCAAACAGCCATCTAAACCGAGAGAACGGGAAAGTATGAGTTGACCACTGCCAGAACCTAAAAGATATCAAGCTATTCAAAGAACATGTCAGTACAGAAAAAAATTAAGATAAACAACAGTAATTCCTTCTCCCATTCTAAAATCTTCAACCAATTCCAAATTTAAATGCTAGCTTAACCTTAAATTAATGGCCATCTTAATATTGTAAATGAAAATTATGTATATTTTGTTTTATAATTTTAATCTAAAAATTTACCTAAATTATCAATGTAATAACTATTTAAATCCTAAAGACTTGCCTGATTTTAAAACGAATATGAATATAATTGATATGATTTTAAACTGATTTCTGATTTCTAATAAATTATCTGAGTTGCCCGATATATAAATATAACTGATATGATTTTAAACATATAAAACTGGTATGGATTTAACTGATATAAATTTTAATTGATAAAAATGATTTATTTGATAAACAAATTATTGAATGATTTAAAATATTAAATGATTTAATGTGTTTGAAATGATTTAAACTCTTCTATAAATGAATTATGATTTATCTAAAATATGCGCATTCACACACATCTTTTTATTAATATAATTGTATGATTTAATGTTTTGGTTTACTTGCAAAATAATGTTTGATTTAGTTACGTATTAATTTGACTATAAGTAATTAAATGTTATCTGTTTCAATTTGCTTAACGTAGAAATTAAATATTTTAGCTATTTAATAACTTATAATATACAATAAGCAGTTTTTAAACTAATAATGAAAATTTGTATGATAATTTATTATTGTCTTAAGTTAATGATAATATTTGCAGTCATTAATTTCTGAGATGGCATTATAAAATTAAATCAATCATATTTTAGCGAACCTCGCACAACTTTCTTTTAAAATGAACTATTTTCAAATCTTACTTACTTAAAGTTTATTATGATTTAAAACACATTTCTTAAGTTAATCTATGCCTAATTTTATTATTATTTAGTTATGTTATTTTGTTTATGCTATAAAACTTCAAAACCGAGTTTTATTCTTAAGTTAAAATATTAGCGAGTATTAAATAAAGATTAAAAATCATTACAAACATATCATCACCTTAAGATAGATTTGCTTTTTAAGTTGATATTTTAGATAAATATTTAGTTAAAGTGATAAAAATACAGCATAGATATATAAGTTTATATTTTAACTCCCCATATGCCATAATCCTCCTTAAGCTAATTAAATCAAAGACTATATAGATAGCTTTGTAGATTGGATTCATAAATTCCCTTAATTAGTACTATTAAGAGTACTGTAACATAAACTGATGTGGGTAGATTCATGAAAGAAACTTGTACTTTAGCATCTTAATTTTTAAATATGACTATCTAGTCAGTGGTGCATATGTGTCCTTACGAAATGCTATGGCATATTTTTTTATTGCTGTATGTCATTGTGCTGCGACATTACTATTAGTTCAGGCAATTATCTGTTCAGGTGGTGACTGGTACATGCCAAGCCATCCTGCATTCTTATAATGCAGCATGAGACTAACCCAGAGCATAAGACTCCATATTCTGTATTTGTAAAAGGAGCATGATACTTGTCCAGAGCATAAGACTCCCACTCATATATATATATATATATATATATATATATATATATATATATATATATATATATATATATATATATCAATTGCTCAATCTGCCAAACTAAAATGGCCTCCAATACCACAGCAATTTGAATTGGTCACAGGAAACTGTTACCCGGTAAAAATCCCATGAATAAGGCACATATGAGATGCAATAAGACTCAGAATTACATGTTTTTCTAAAAGCACTTGTATCTGAAGTCTAACTTTCATTAATCAGTTCAACCGATCATTTTTGTTAATTCAGCATTGATCTGAAAGGGAATCCAATCTATGTAGCATATTACTGTGTAGAGAATATATTAAAGTATTCGTGCAAGTTAAATTATGTTAAATTATGTTTTTTCAAAATTTATTATCACTTCCACTAATATGGCAAATCTAAGTCCCTTTATAGCATAAACCTGGCATAGATAACCATGAGCAAAGTCAAATCATTCTGAATTAAAATTCATATTAGGCAAATTCTACTGTATTATCATTTTATCACCTGTGAGTGATAGAGATATATATGTATAGCCAATTAAATAGTTAATTGTAACTTACATACTATCACCTGCATGTGATATGAGGCTTTATATATATATATATATATATATATATATATATATATATATATATATATATATATATATATATTGTACCAGTCGAAAAACCCACCATCTAAACTGCAAGTCGGATCCAAACTCAGCTGAACCAAACTGAATTCAAACCCAACTCAACAGCTCAGATAAGTAGAAATCTAAATTGATGGCACAGTGCTATGTGCCAAGAAACTAGATCAATGGTTGGTGACAATCAGAGACCCCTGAACTGACATTAATATCTGATAATAAATGACTAGAATAATTTTAAATCGAATCATATGTATATGTTCAGGTTGCCAACACAGACAGCGAGTATTAACATTAAAATAATTATGAAAGAATTAAGCACTAAGAAACCAAGTGTGTTTATAAAATATTTAATAATAATAGTTTGTTTTCTTTGAGTTTTAAATAAAGATTAAATTAATTAATTCTAGTCCTTAAACAAAGTTTATAATTATAATACGAGTGACGGTCCTTATTATATGCCAATGAATATTACACCATATTTGAAGTCTATGTCTATGCCCCCAACTAGAAAATAAAGGCAGATAAAGGTATTCATTAGTAAGGGAAATTATTACTCTATTTTTTTATGAAAGAATGTGATATTTATTTTTACATTCGCAAATCCATTCATGAAGAGCAAGATACATATTTTAGAGCATAACTTTAATCTTTATTGGAAAATTTATTTAATTAAATATAACTGAGAATTTGTTCAACTTTAATTGAAATCACTTTGTCATGAATTATGAGCATCAGAGCGGGCTTTACTGGAACAGAGAGATAATGGTGCTGACGAATTATGAGCTATAAAATGAAATTGAAAGATAATAGCTAGTCGCTAATCGAAGTCCTATGGTGGCTTGAATCTGACAAGTCTTATGCCCTTTGACTAATATGAACAGGAGAGGAAGTGCTTTCTTCCTCGATAATTTGAAATAACAGAAATATAATCACCGACCAGCCTAACGGAGCGGAAGATTGCCCTACATCAGCAACATTGAAGATGATGACTTACTAGTCACTGTTTGAGAACTAACACCCAATGATAGAATGCTCTATGTAATGACTTGATCAATTTAATTAAAGTCAAACAAGCTTTTAACTAAAACTATTTTAACGCATTATAAAATTATATTCATCATGCCCCAAATATCGTGCCCCTCCTGAATATTAATAGACAGTGAAATCAATCTGAATTAGAATGTATTTAGTTGATTCCTTTATCTACCCTTTTTGCAAAAACATTTTAGATTATACATGAATAAATAAATATTGGTGAATATGAGAAAAAAACATTTTAACATTATATATATATATATATATATATATATATATATATATATATATATATATATATATATATATATATATATATATATATATATATATATATATATATATATATATAAACATTTGTAAATTAGATAGGAGCTGGGGACATAGGTGAGAAACGGAGCTAATAATTTATTATTAGCCAAATATAAAAATAACAATCTTTAATAATTTATTTTGACTTGATAATTGATAGAACTGTAAATTTAGTTCTAATGGGTGAAAATTATTATCAGATTTAATATCTGCATATGGCAAAGAGAACAAAGGGCTCATCAAGTCAAAGGATTATTGGCATATAATTAAAATAAACAACATTAATAAATCACACGATAAATATATATATAGTATAGTAAAAAAAACGCCATAGAGGAAAGGAAAGTTAAATTTAAAGACTAGAGATTGAGAGAATTACTAATTTAAAATAGCATAAATAAAAGGTTTTATAAAGGTTATTACATTATAAATGAGAAGAGCTCTTAAAGGGAGTGTAAAGTAAAGTTTGGAAACTGGCCAGAAAGCTTAAGGTTCATTATGGAAATATATTACCCATTTTTTCCGGGGCTGGTTCCCTTAGGTTACACATCCGGGTTGGTAAAAAATGTAGGCACCATTTGATCGATTACTTGAACAGTATTTTAATGAATTTTCACAATTTTAGCAGCATGATTGGTCTGGAAAGATTCAGCAGCTTCATTGAAGATTCTCAAAGGGCTTCAGGAACCGTAGCCAGATTCCTGATGTTCTAACCCTTCACCATAATCAAAACACTATTTAAAACACACTGAGTTTACTGCACTTCTTTACAACAAAGATGGCTTCTCCTTTCTTCAAATTTTTCAGAGCTATATATCTGTCCTCTGATGCCTTCAGGTTAGCGCTTCTTTCATTATCAATGTTTTTAGATTTACTGGTTGTTTTTAGATACATTCCTTCGATAAGGCTTTCAAACTCATTAACTTGAATTCATTTTCTAATTAGAAAATGAATTCTTAAAATCAGAAAATGATTTTAATTAGGAAATCCTTATTTTTTTTTCTAATTAATAAAGCTTTAACTGTTGTTTTTGGAAAGGGAAAATCTGAAAGCTTATCGAAAGAATGTAGCTTTTAATCAATAAAACTTTAGCAAATTATTTAAAAATAAAATCAAACATTTCCGACGCAATGAAACTTTTAAACAATTATATATATTTAAATATTTACAAATCTATATGCAAAATCCATGCAGTTATAATATATAAATTCATGAATAATTCTATCATGAATTTATTAATAGACTTGATCAATTTAAATCTGAAACTAATTATTTCAATACCCATTTATGAAATAAGTTATTCTTTATGGAAATTAGCATGGATTGAACGTATAAAGCTCCATTGCATCAGAAATTTAAGGTTAGTACTAGGGTTTGAAGTGGGCTTATGGCTAGATGTCATGAAGCTAGGATCGAACTCACATCTGACTGCTTCAATATATATATATTTTCAATAGATGACATTTTACCAAAAACTCCATCAACGCATATGTTTGTTTACATAAATGTCAGAGTAAGCATTCACTATCTCTATCGATAGTTCCACCTTCATATCATGATTTCAAGCTGATTTGCTATCCTCAGTAAAGGATAGAAATAAGAAACTAGATCTAAACACTAACTCTGAGCGTTTATGAAACAATTTCTATTCAGCTTGCAAATGTGAATTTTTTTAGACATGTAATGTCGTCAAATTCAGCATAGCAAGCCAGATAGCTATATGGGTCTGATATCTGTTCAGAATCTCCACATAATGGAAGCCTATGCAATTTATATCATTGCAAAAAAATACTCAAAGGTACATTTATGAAAAACAAAAAAACAAGTTAAACTTGCTAATGCTTGTATTTATGATCAATAGACAGAAATGCAAAACCTCCAAAATTTATTAAATGTGTTAGAAGGTTAAAATCACTTATAAGTAAACTAACTTATATATATGTAAACCAAATTGTTTAAATCTGTACATTCAAAATTTGCTATTGATAATGCATCACTAACATGTGAACACCTTTGAATTGTAATGTTTTTGAATCACCTGTGTGTGAAATCAAAAAAGTTACTTACTCTATTGTTATTTAAATTATTGTTTACAATTGAATTTATTAAATTAATTTTAAATTTACTTTGGTTTTTTGTCTTGGTCTTGCTCACCGACTCACTTTTATTTAATAGTTAGTAATTAGCTTTCTAACTTATTGAAATTTTATATATAATTAATTATGATAAGTGTGCCACATGATACCTATATAGATGTGCTATACAAATTGCCCATTATTACCTGTCTTGTGTACTACTGATGAGCTACTGCCTGCATGTGAAGAAGAGAAATGTTGCTGTGACCTCAGCTGTGTCATTTGTAAGGTTTTAAATATCTGAGAAATGGTAGAGGAACTAGGGTTAGGCCAGAGCCATGGCTTCCACCACCATAAACCTGGTCGGCTTTAGGATGATCTATCAGAGTTCTAGATTTTGTTGCGCAAATGCACATATTTGACCGTTACAATATATATATATATATATATATTTATAATAACTAAAAAAATATCCAACTGCAACTTAAGTTATATTTCCATGTTGTAGCCAAATTTACCAAAAAATAAATTTATATCAAAATCATTACAACTTATATTTTGTTGTATAACACGTTTTGAGTCAAATATAACT
This sequence comes from Epiperipatus broadwayi, assembly GCA_028023455.1. Lineage (NCBI taxonomy): Eukaryota > Metazoa > Onychophora > Udeonychophora > Euonychophora > Peripatidae > Epiperipatus > Epiperipatus broadwayi. The sequence continues at coordinate 52,924 of JAQFVV010000552.1, read as the reverse complement.
AAAACGATTGGGAGAATTTACAAATATAACATATATTATCAGACAGTTTAAATTAATTATAACTTTATTCAAATGGTCACACATCCTTTTTATGGATCAATTGTAATATTTATTTATTTCAGCTCGGGAGACCATGCAATGCATTAATTATCTGGCATTCAAACACGTGTGGCTAAGTTGCATGCCAATTGTAACGTTTTAAGGATGGATCGATGGACGCTTCATCATTCCCAGCTAACATTATTTCTAAAGCCTACTGGGATGATGATGATGGTATAGAACATCTATAATCTTATTTGCCAGTGTGCCAAATTGTAACTCCAATGAAAATAATGAGGCCAAACCTCATTTCAGTAACTTATTAATAAATTTCATCAATAATATTTAATGAATGGGTCAATAAATAATCAATCGATTAAGAGACCACTGAGAATGCATTAAAAATAATAATAATATTAATATTCTTGGAAATTCTTGGCTATTCTCAGCACACTCCCATTCACTATCATTAAAGTCACAATTAAAATTTTGTTCCGATTCCAAATAGTTCTAAATCCATCTCTACCTTCCTGATCCACCCCCATCATCCTCACATTCATAGGTCTATTACACTATTATCTTTTTACTATTAAATTTTCCATTATGCTAGCTCATTTCTCCCACTATAATCTCTTCTCAGGGTTTTTAAAACAATTAGGTGTGGATATCGAACAAGCTGCGAAAAATTATTGGTGATAAACACCCCTCTCATGATCACCTTCAAGGTGATCTTGGCTGTCTTTAATGTAGTTTAATGTCTATTTACATTAAAGCTCAAATAATTTAAGCTTATTAAATATTTTAGAATAATACATTATAAACATATTCACAATTAAAGCAAAATTATAAAGAAGTTAGTCTAGAGAGATGTTTGAATACAACGGATGGGGAAAGGATTTTATGCACATCCACTGCATCCACTATCACTCAATAACCATCCCTATTCATAATTTATATTTAAATTATATTAAATTACTTGGTAAATTTAAGTATTGCTGTACCACATAAGCTCGGAAAATTAACCATTTCAAATAAATTTTATCGGATATAATTTATGAAAATGATGGTTCAACTATTAATAATAATATATTGATCTATGATTGGATATGAGATGTCTAGATTATAATAACCCACAAAACATTGAGACGCACACAATTTTTCATTTAAAACAAATAAATTTTATTAACATACTACAACTCAATACATAATATATACATTCATTTAATGACTCACATCCCCCCCCCCCGTTCTACAACCGTTTTATGATATAATAATAAAAAAATAAATAAATAAATAAATATCCCTAAATCCATAAATAATGTTAAGTGGTTTTAAACTATAAATATTCATTTTTAATTATTAGGAAATCTGGATTACCATGGAATAATATTAATATCAGACAGTTAAAATATTATATACCTTCACATCTATTATATTTTGTTCTCATTTTTATCCTAGATATAGCGGACATTAATTTTCTAACCTTAATGTTTAATGCTTTTAGTTACTGAGTTGTTTCTAAAGGTAATGCTTCCAATAATAAAATTTAATAATTTTATTTAATTATTTTAATCTAATATTCCTTGTCCTATGCTCAACAATAGAGATATTTTATGTATCGTGGGATTAAGTTAATGTTGGTTACTTTCAAATGTCAATGAATTGGTATCTAGCTCAATCATCATCACACATGCATACACACTATATTAATTTTATTATGACAATAATAGTAATATTAGTAATGTCACCTTTCCATCAAAGTTCTCAGCTGGTTGCAGATATATTTATTAAATAATTCCAGATACGCATTGTTTACAACATTTGTAGGTTTTATTTAACTCTTAAATTTAATATTTATTGACATTATTACTCTTGGCTCTTGTTGACAAATTAACATATATCAAGAAAACAATGTTCAAGTATACCAATCACACACACACACACACTACGAACACTCATCCTGACATCAAATTGAGTTTGCGACCCTGAATAAGAGAGAACCTTTTCACTAAGGTTGAGATATGCTAGGATTTTTATTGCTAGTCATATAAAAAGACTTGGGTTTACCTATCAACCTCAGGCCATCAACAAAGAAATCATCTTATGGTGTAGAAAACAACTAAATGGGAAAACTCTTTCACTGTGTTTAAATACTTTACAAATATAGTATAAATATATTAGAGATGGTGATCATGTAATATATTAGGGAGCGAGCTAAACTATGACTCCACTAGCTAGTTGGGGATTCATTGTCCACCAACATATATACAGATCTAACAATAATTTGTACAAATAAAACTTTCATATCTACAATACTCTTGTGAAATAGTACACTAGAACATGAGCCAATAATATTTCAAAGCCTTAATTAGCTTGTATCTAGCTTTAACTTTATTTAACTTTATGATGATGATAATAATAATAATAATAATAATAATAATAATAATAATAATAATAATAATAATAATAATAATAATAATAATAATAATAATAATAATAATAATAATAATAATAATAATAATAATAATAATAATAATAATAATAATAATAATAATAATAATAATAATAAGAAGAAGAAGAAGAAGAAGAAGAAGAAGAAGAAGAAATGCACATTAAAATTTCAAAACTACTTCTCTTCACTTTTATAAGATGATGATGATATTTTAGCCCACCAATCATGCAACCTTCATAAAACATATCACTAGGTCAAAGCACCTGACAAAAATTCCTGATCAGACTCAAAAAACATTTCTTATGACAATATCTTTCACTCTTATCATAAAAAAGTAAAGCATTTAAAACAAGGCACATACAGAATGATTTGGTATTAATTTCATCTACCCCTAAATGATAATAATAATAAAAGCATTTAACAGCACATACAAAATGACTTGATATTAATTTCATCTACCACTAAAAAAATAAAAAAAAAATAATAATAATAATAATAATAATAATAATAATAATAATAATAATAATAAATAATAATAATAATAATAATAATAATAATAATAATAATAATAATAATAATAATAATAATAATAATAATAATAATAATAATAATAATAATAATAATAATAATAATAATAATAATAATAATAATAATAATAATAATAAAAACATTTAAAAGGCACATACATGAATTAATTTTAAGTGGATATATATGATAAATAATAAAAAAATATTTTTCTTTCTTTCTTTTTTTTTTTCAATTAAATGTTCTACATGAATATCAAATATAAAAATATACTTAAATAGTTCTCTGGAGACATCTTTCAGGTTTCTGGTTTCCATTTTTCCTTTTTCCTTCTTTGATCTGTTTGTGTGTGCACATGGGTTTATTTGGAAAGAGTCCTTGTGATAGAGTTTGATTCCTATGCCAAAAGGCATAAAGTTTTTATACTGCTGAGAAGATTTCCTCATTTTGGTTTCTGTGTATTACAGCTGAATAGAACTTGTTTTAATTTTTAAATATATAAGTCCACTTCTTGATATATATATTTAGTTCGCTTAATATTCATATTTAATGCTTTATATGAAGTTATAGCATTCAGATTTAATGCTTTATATAAAAATCAACATTTAGATTTTTTTATTTTCTGTAGTTTAAATTTTATTATTTGCTGATTTCTGATAAATTAGTGGAGACAATCATGACATTGATTAATTTCAGGAAATGGCATGCACCTAACTTAAACTTTACTTGGGAGTCTTTTTTTCTATATTATTAAATTTTGCAAAGTTTGTTTTTCAAGAGACAGACAAAATAATTAACAATAAACAATTTTCTTTTTCTCTCTTTCTTAAAAAAATGTTTTTTTTCAAACTAAAACCGAGATTCAGTTAGAGTTGGCTACCCCCTCCACAAAAGAGCAGAGCTCTTATAGTATCTGGCTTCTTTCACTCTCCCTCCCCTCAACATGACCTTCCATTGACCCTACAATGTCTGGTCAGTCTGTTTTCCTGATTAATTGCCTATTGTTTCCTTTTATTTCTGGTTATTTTAAGATTTCTGCCCTCTTGAAAAGAAAAACCATATGCCAAATTCATATCTGCATTCCAATAGATAATCACCAATGCAGGTTTAAGCCTGTATAATGTATTAAATCGCTTTAGTAATTACTTTAGTAATTCTACACTCATGGAAATCACACCAAAGAATAAATGACAGAAAGCTCTATCCCCCTTTTTACTTTTTGTATAATATAAAAAAAAAAAAATGTATAGCAGCCCAACTTCAAAACCCAGAATCTTGACTGAAATTTTGGCTGCTAAGAATAAACAATTAAAACGAATTAATTTCTTCTTTAGAGAAGTTCCTCACACATGGAATAATTATTATTTAATTGTGAGCTTTATGATTAAAATCCACAATCAGATTAAATACAAATACACTTTCCTATATATAAAATTTTAATTAAATTGACTGTTTAATATTCTAATCCTTAATTATTTTTTATACAATTTAATTTTATGAATTAGTTAGTTCTAACTTGTCAGTGTAAAACTATGACTATCAATTTCCACTCTCTAAAGTAGTTTTATAAATTGCACATCCCCCTCTCTTCTTTTCACTGCAACTATTAAATGATGTATAAATATTGCTTATCTAATAAATTATATCTTTAATATTAAATTGTCCCATAAATTAACATTAAATAAAACAATCTTTTGCCCAGAAATCTTTTAATGACAAATGTTTAGTGTGCCTACCAAGTAAAATGTACACAATCCCTATGAATTTGGGTTGAAACCTATCCTTGGCTAAAAAGTTTGTCTATTGAAGAAAAAAAATATATACAAACTATGAGAAATTTTTTTATTAAACATTATCTCTACATATTTAATTCACAATATGGAGTCTTGGGAAAGCCCAAGGACTACTATATATATATATATATATATATATATATATATATATATATATATATATATATATATATATATATATATATATATATATATATATATATATATATATATATATATATATATATATATATATATGTATAGTTATTCCATTTAAAACCATTAAGTTGTCTTTCTTGAATTGAATATGTAACCATAAGCAATTTAATAAACAACTATATATTTTAATCATATAATTATTTTTATCTAGTCGATTTTGATTCAAAATTGAACCTTGTCAAGATGTTACATCAATTCAGTATCTTGTAATTTAATGTTATATTGCACTCCTTCTATTGATCAATGTCAACCATTAAAAAATGTTATTATACTTTCAAATTTCTATTTAATGTCCATTTACATCCTAACTTAATTTTGCCTTTTACTAAATTCATACAGTTCTCTTTATTTTATAGTATATCCATGATCTCATACACTTTCTTTTCTTTATAATTTTTACAATATTAAATGACTTCAATATTTTCTACACATTTCATAGTGTGCCCTGTTTCTTAAAATATACAAAATAGTCCTGACTTAATATCCTTCCATTTTATTTTTCTGCCATGCTACTTTCCTTTTTCTATTTTACTTTTTGATGACTCACCTATATATGTCACAATATATCCCTTACACATAATTTTATAAACTGTTCCTATCTTATCACCCCATGGCTCATTTTTAAATTATTCACTAACTTTTTTAATGATTTACCATTTTCAATCCTATACCTTAGTGTATAATTACAAAGTAAATTTTGTTATATATAAATTTTTTAATTAATATATTTATTAATGATATATTAAATGAAGAATAAAGTATTAAATGTCTTTAGAAAACATTCATCTGTTAGTAATAACACTCTCATTCGTATATGCACAATGTTTTGAGAGAGATTAGTATCCTATCTTCTTCAGAAAATTCTGGCCTGACCACTGAGAATACTATCATGGGAATTGAACTTGAACCCTTAGCTTTTTGAATACTGGATTTTAAGCTAATATTCTAACTAATTGCCAGGATGGCTCAGTTGGTTTGCATGTCACTTTAAAAATATAGTGTTTACTGTTAAGCAGCTATAAATAATCAAGCTGTATTTTTAAAATTATCTAAATACAAAATTTGCTTCACTTTTTTATTTTTAACTATTATTTTATTTCCTTTAAAGTTTGTATTTTCATGTAAAAATTGTCAGACATTATGTAAAGTTAGATAAAATCTTCAGTCTGTAATATTCATTTTGAACATCTGAATGAGCATGCATATAAAATAGTTAATGTGAGTTATTCAGTTAGTGAAATAATGAGTGGAAATACAATAATTAGGGTTTTAAAGACTTATTTTAAAATTTGATTAAGTTAATTTGCATATAAAGTAGTTGTTTTTGATTGCTGTGAGTTATATTTCATGCATGTAGAAATTATAATATAAATGCAGCTGTTATATCACTTTTGAATGATTAAAATAATATATATATGGTTAATTGATATAACGTTTTATTTGATAAATATGGGGACAAACACAAAGGAAACATCTCATATAATTAGGTTGAGTTATTATTAAAAATGAAATCCAATTCAAAACAACCATTTCTGCTATTCAGTAAAGTTATTACTAAATCAGGATTTGAAGTTAAACTGGTCACACTCTAGAATTAACATTTTAAAAAAATTGTATTGATCACGAAAATTGCATATAAGATATATTTATGTGAATATGGTATGAAGCTAATGATATGAAGAAATATATTGTATTTTTGACATTGATCATGTATTTTGTTATATCAAGGTTGTAATAAAATCCAGGGCTTACTCTCCAGTATTTTTTTCAATCATAAAACTATATTAGCATTATAATATGTACTTGCAATGTTAATGTTTAAATTAATAAAAAAATAAAGTTTGAATATTTTACAAATAACCACTATTGGTTTTCACCATGTGTGTGAACTAGAAATTAAAATATAAGAAAGAAATGGCTTAATAAATCAACTATTATCATTATATTATATTCATTTATAAGAAAATGTTATAAATTATTGTGATATGGTGTCTAATGCATATAATGAAGAAGTTTAGGAGATACTTGCAGAAGAAAGTTTAGAATCAAGTTGTGGAAAAGATAACATAAAAATGATATAGTGGGTTCTGACATAGACAGTGTTCTCTCAGATCATAAGATATATAAGCAAATAAAACAAAATAGATGGCAGAAGAGGGAAAAATTATTGAAGAAAATGCACAGCATCATCATTCATAGATATGATGTATATTAGGGAAAATATAAACTTATTAAAGGAGATGAAAGAAATTGATGAAATATAGTAAAGATAGAAAAGCAAATGAAACAATATCTTGGTCTAATGTAATGAATTTACAATTTGAGTACATCAATCAAAAGTTAGAGTAAAACATATGCACTTCAATTAATTCATAAAGTATATAAAGAACAAAAATACATGAAACAAATGATACTAAAAATTAATAGATACATACATAAAAATGAGGAACATGAGCAATAGAATTTTATTAAAAGTTAAGTGACCCAAAACAAATAGAGAAAGAGATACAAAATAAATTATTACAACATAAAAAGAACAATAGATCAAATGATGATGGAAGAACAATTATATTATAGTCAGAAGAAAAACTAAAACTATATAAAAAATTGTCATTGAACAAGAACATATAAAAGAAAAGATTAAATGTATAAATATGAATCTGATGTATTACAACAACAAGATGATAGTGATGTATTACAGCAACAAGAAGATAGTGATGTATTACAACAACAAGAAGATAGTGGACAAAAGTTATTTGAAGAAATAAACATTCAAAAAGAAGAGTTTAAAATAAAATTCCAAATAGAAGAAGATGAATGTATTTCATTAAAACAAGGTGTTGATGATGAATTAAAATGATATGAAAAAGTAAAAAGTCAACAAGAGAAAATCAAAATAAAACAGAAAATGGCAGAATATTGATTAAAACAAGAGCAATACAATCTTAATAGAAAGATATAAAAAGCAACAATAGGTAAAACTAAAAATCCAAATATAAAAAGATAAGTCTGAAGGTTTAGAATATTTTTAGATGGATTAAAAGAATGTGATGAAAATATACTAAAATAATAAACGCACAATAATCAAAAGCAAGTGTATGCCACAAATAAAGTCAGTACTAAAATGAAAACTCAAAAGAAGACTATAACCTATACTTTGAATTAAACATAATTTTTTGCATAATCATTTTTAACATATATATATATACTATGCATATTTATCCTCATGATTTGGATGGATTTATCAAAATACACTATTGATCATCAAGTTTATTTAGTGCAGAATAAAAATGGAACCATTATTCCCACACTACAGTTATACCTTCTTCAAAATTACAATATAAACAGGAATCAATCTCCAGATAAAGGTCAATCTCAAATCAGGATAAAACACCATTAAATGAATGAACAACAAGCTGAGTGAATGTCTTACTAATTGCAAAACAAACAAGAAAATGATTAATAAAAATACAGTCATTTTGTTGTTACTTTGTTTCAATTTTTGAGAATAAAAAATAAATAATGTCCTATCCATTACACTGTCTACATCATGTGGTCTCCCAAACGACAATAGCCAGTTTTCTGTTTTTGTGAGAACTAATAAATATAGCATTCAAATGTTTTAAGGACAATTATATAAAATAGAATAAATAGCTTAAAATAATAGATAATGTTCAAATTTTGAAATAAATTTTTAAAACATATTATTTTAAAATAAGAAAAAATCATGTAATACATTTATTAAAAGTGTTTACATTTAAAAGAGACTAATAAATTATATAAACTACGTCAAAATTTACTGTTTTCAAAGATTAATAGAATGTATGGGAAATATTAAAAAATAACTCAGTTAAGTAATAAAAAAATTGAATTTAAATAATGACATTAAAAATAAGGCAATAAAAGAACAAGACTGTTTTGCGATATAAAATTCAAACCAAAGAAAAATTCAATCAATTTAAAAATTATGATGTTTTGAAAATGTAATTAGTTAAATGAATTTATGGTGATTTGAAAATTTGTGTAATTAAAATAACATGAAATCATAAAGGTATTGAAACAAGAGATTATCAATGGCGTTAAAAGCAAAAAGGCAATAGTATAAATAGTTAATATTTCTTGAAATTAATCATTGTGGATTTCTACTTTATTAAAATTGTATTAAATTGGCATTAAGATGCATGAGTAGCAAAAAAAAAAAAACTTTCAAATACCTATAATTTAATTCGATCCTTTTGTAAATATGAACAAGCTATTTAAAAGAATATCTACTTGAAATAAAAAAAAAATGCTAAAACCTCAAATTTTAAAAGCAGGAGAGTGATAAAGAACATTTCTTTTTTTTTTCATCTTCTACTTAATAAATATATTCACAAAATCTGTTTTTTTTTAATATCCAGTCTTCTTAGTCATGACATATTATAATAATGATTGCAAGTTTTTTATCATCATCATCATCATCATCATCAACCACTATCAATCCACTGCAGGATGAAGGTCTCTCCAAGTTCAATCCATCTTCTCCGATCTTTAGCTTCTCTTCTCCACAACACCCCTGCACATTTTCTTATTTCATCCATCCATCTAACATGTGGTCTCTTTCTGGGTCTTTTACAATCTCATGGAATCCAGTTTAAAATTTCAATTGTCCATCTATTTTCATCTCTTCTAGCAATATGTCCAGCCCAACTCCATTTTAATCTTTTAATTTTTTCAATAAGGTCAGTAACACCTGTTTGTTGTCTTACCCATACATTGCGTTTTCGAACTCTTCTTGTTACTCCCAACTTACATCTCTCCATACTCCTTTGAGTGGTCTGAAGTCTCTGTATTGCTCTTCTATTAAGTGTCCAAGTCTCAGATCCATAAGTAAGAACTGGTAAAACACATTTGTTAAAAACCATCCTTTTCAAACACATAGGCATATTTCTTTTTAGTATCAAGTTATTTCTACCAAAAGCACTCCAACCAAGTTTAATTCTATGATTAATTTCCTCCATTATGTTTCCATCTGTATTAATAATCTGACCAAGGTATTTGTAACTGTTAACTTCTTCTAATTCTTTATAATCAATCTTTATTTTCATATTTTGAGCAAATCGATTAAACATTACTTTAGTCTTTTTAACATTTATCTTTAGTCCTACTTTTCTACTTTCATCTGCTAACTCCTGCAACATTTCCTGCAGCTCTGAAGCATTATTTGCAAAAACAACTACATCATCTGTGAAATCTAAATGACTTAAATACTCTCCATTTACTTTCACTCATTTAGTTTCCCATTTTAATCCACAAAATACTTCTTGCAGCACTGCTGTAAAGAGTTTTGGAGATATGGAGTCACCTTGTCTTACACCTTTCTCAATGTTGATTTTTCCAGTATCATTATGTAATCTAATTGTTGCTGTTGCATTTTTATAAATATACTTTAAAATATGACAATATCCTGGATCTATACCTTGATGATGCAATGCTTTAATCACTGAAGAAATGTGTATAGAATTGAATGCCTTTTCGTAATCTACAAATCCAAAACATAATGACAACTCATATCCGTTTATCATTTCTATGACTTCTCTCAATACCTGGATATGATCTATTGTACTAAAACCACTTTTAAATCCAGCTTGTTCTCTTGGTTGGTGGAAATCCAAAGTTCTCTGTAGACGAGTTGTAATTATCTTGGTAAAAATTTTATATAAAACTGATAAAAGCCTGAAAGGTCTGTAATTTCTAATATCTTCTTTATCACCTTTTTTAAATATTAATGTTATTACTGCATTCTTCCAATCTTCCGGTACATCTTTATCATTTAGACATTTAGTATATAACTTTGCTAAAATTGTTTCTATTTCTTCACCTGCTTCTTTTAATATATCAATTACAATTCCATCATTTCCTGGAGCCTTTCCTTTCTTAACACACTTAATTGCATGTCTCACTTCTTCATTTAAAATTCTGGGCAATTCGAAAGATGTAATAGATATAGGAGGTACTTGTTCTTTATTACTATATAATTCTTGATAAAAATCTTCTACCAATTTCATGATGTCATCTCTCTTTTTAGTAAGAATTCCATCTTTTTTTCTTATTGCAGATATAAATTTCCTACCTATACCAAAATGCTGTTTAACATTTTTGAGACTTATTTTCTTCTACAGCTTTCTTTGCTATTTCACAGTTATACTTTCTTATATCATTTTCAACTTTTTTCTGTACCATTTTACAAAATTGGAGATAATCAATTTTTTTAATACATCATTTTTGTATATCTTCATATTCCTTCTTTTCTTCATAAATTCTCTAGTCTCAGTAGAAATTTTATTAGTCAATTGCTGTTTTTTTCTACCAGCTATGTTTGTTGCAGTTTTTAAAAGTGTATCAGTTATTTTCATATTAATTTCATTCAAATTTGAATCATGTTAAAAATCTCCTAACACTTGAAACCTATTTGTAAGTTCTAATTTAAATCCATTAGAATGTTTCTGAAGATTAGGAATATCAACTGTAAATATTGTTTTTCTTAATAATTTTTGTCTCTCTAGTTTTACATTAACACATAACTTACACCTTACTAATCGATGATCACTTCCTGTGTTAAATTTATTAAGAACATTACAATCTTGAAATATGTATTTTCTGTTAGTCAACATATAATCCAATTCTGCTGTAACTTCATTTGGATGCTTCCATGTCCATTTCCTTTTAACATTTTTCTCAAAAAATGAATTCATAATATAAAGTTTTTATTTTTCTGCAAACTCCACAAGTCTATGTCCTCTCTCATTTCTATTACCATAACCAAAATTACCTACAGCAATTTCATCTTTCATTTGTCTACCAATTCTAGCATTAAAGTCTCCCATAACAATTTTAAAATGTTGTTTACTCTGATCAAAAGCCTTTTGTACATCCATATAAAAATCTTCTACTACTTCATCGCTATGAGAACTTGTTGGGGCATAAATCTGAATTATCTGCATTTGGTATCTGCTATTAAGTTGTATAACTAATCTTGCCACTCTGTCTGATACACCATCAATCTCCACAATATTGTTCTTCCACTTTTTATTTATAATGAATCCTACTCCACTTGTGTTTCCAATATGTGTGCCTTTATAATAGAGTATATGTCCACTTTTTAAATCAATTGTTTCTTCTCCTTTTCTTCTAACTTCACAAAGTCCAATAATGTCCCATTTAATATAAGACAGTTCTTCTTCTAATTCTTGCAATCTTCCTTCACTTGAAAGTGATCTGCAGTTGTAAGTACCTAAATAAAAAGTCATCATCAAATGGCAGCCTGGGTCCGCAATCAGGGGATTCTTAGCACCCTCCGCCTTCAGCCACTAACCGCTGCCTTGGTTGGTGACTTTACAGCCTCCTGGGAATAAGGGACATGCTTTATTTTTGTCTGTCATAATTGTATATATGTATTGGAAAAATATTTATCATTTACACAAACATTCATTCTGCCTTATCAGGCACTGAGAAGAAAGACCATGGTGTTTCTTGATCTTAAACTCAGAGGTAAAAAGCCAATAAACTCATCACGCTGGCTAATGCATGTTGGTGAGCAGCCCATCCAAGTTCGTATCTTATATGAATAATCACATAGTAATAACAGCTGCAACGACAAGAACGTATGGAGTGGACATTAGGAATTTGCCCTGCTCGGTTCCTTTAAGGTTTCCAAGAGGAATCAAAGGGTCTCCTTTCAGTTAATAGCAAACTCCTTTCTGCAGCCTAGTTTTTTATATCAGTGTTTAATTATTATCTAATGAACTATTCAAATTTTTCAAATTTTAATTCAAATTTAGATTTATTAAAATTGCCTATTTCTTAGATATTGGTATGCTTGCTTTTTTCTGCTGATGAAAAAATAATCAACATCTATTGCACATGCTTCTTTGACTTTTTCTTTATATATCTCTCTTTCTTTTTCTCTCTCTTTCTATGCACATTAATACAGCTTGTGTTATCTCAAAACAGTAGCCATATTTTTATTAGTGTTAAAGTTCATTTAATATTTTTTCAGTAAATAATTTATAGCTCCATCATAAGACATGTTTGAAATATAGAGTAGTAAGTAGATATTACATATATATTACATGTTTGTTCTTCCTTAAATGTGACATTAAGAAGTATTTTTTTTTATTTGTGGAAGTTTAGCATGTAAATAGTTTTATAGTTTAGTAAACCCTTACTGAATTCTCAGAATTAGCAGTAACATAGTAGAATGTACTAGTTTTTTGGTGATAATTGAAGCCCTCTTGTAAATGATTAATCTAAGGAATTGGTATTTTAAAAGATAGTATAGTTTTAACAGAAAAGGTGGTATATACACATTAAGAGCAATATGAAAATAATGGTAATAATTTTGAGTGAAAGTTAAGGTGATCTTGAAAAACAAAACTATGATTTAGAACCTTATAATTTTAAAAAGAATTATGATCATGATTATATATATATATATATATATATATATATATATATATATATATATATATATATATATATATATATATATATATATATATATATATATATATATATATAATATATATATATATATACATGTATATATATATATATTATGTTAAAAGAGTAGGCGTACTAATTGAGATGCAAGCATTGTACCATATATATTGTTAAAAACATTAGAAATATGAAATATATAAAAGTAAAATAAAAACTTAGAAAAGAAATAGTTATTATATATTGTTTAATTATCATCATTTTTATTGCAAAAGAAGAGTAAATATCAATCATAATAAAAAAAACACTTGATTCACCTAAAGTGACTTTGTGATTTATTTAAATATTTTTGTTATCGTTTATTAGTACTGTGCAACACTTTTTTTTTAAAAAAAAAATTTCCAAATAGGAGGAAGTTAGCATGTTTTATCTCACATAATGATACAGACTTGCCTTTTTAAATATCACAATGGCTTCTCAAATTTTGCACTGGTAGAGATTATCACATCTGGATATGATAAAACTATTAATATACAATATCTCTTAACTTCGTTCAATGCCATATAGCTATTCAAGTTAGATAGGTAGATTGGAAGACATATGGATGTCTGAAAATTTCAGATTTTTTTTTAGATAAAGTGCTGGAATTGTGCTGTTATTTGTAATCTAATGCTTGAATGTCCTAGCATCTCACTGAGGATGTCAGTAGCAGAAATTAATATGGGTTTGGGAATATTCTGCAAAGCTTGTTAAGAGCTTTTTACAACCTTATTAAATTAGGTCATGTGACATCTGATTTTTTTTTTTAATTTTATATATTGCTATTAAGGTTTTGGTAATTTTATATTGCTAAAGCCATTAATATATGGTTATTTGAGTTAAATAGCTGGATTGGAAAATATATGGATGTCTGAAAATTTCAAATTTTCTATTTAATAGTTATACAATAGATAAAGTTAGGCTTATTCTGGGTTTTTTAATATAATGCTTAAATTTCCTAGCATTTCACTGATGATACCAGTAGGAGGAACTGGTCTGCAGTTGAGGGTTAATGTAAAGACACACACACACTCTATCAGTTAATATGATTTTTTATTAATTATTTATTGCATAAAATCTTTATTTGAAAATGTAAAAAAATATTTATTTTATTTATTATTAGTCTTAGTATTTGTAATTTAATATTTTTTTCTCAATATTCTATTCCTAACATTTTTTCTACAATTAATAAATTCTTGTATAGTGTTGGTCTCATTATAACTAAAAAAAAGGCACATCTAAGTAGACAGAAGACTTCAGAAAAGTTTTAGAGAAGGTGAAATATTTTCTAAAAAAAAGAAATATAATAAAACAAGTGAACTTAATATTTTCATTGAATTCTGTCCTAGTCTCTTTTACTAGCAAAACTTATCTCATACTATTCAAGCATAAATGCCAACACATAATTGTGAAGGATACAAGATAGAATTGTACAATATGGAAAGCTAAATGTTTAATGGTACACCAGTTCCAACTTTTATGGACTAACAATTTGGATTTACTTTTATTCATAATGTATGGATATTATGTAGAAAAATTGCTAAGACAATTTTGCCATTACATAAATTAACAATAATGATAATAATTGGAAAAATTATGCTGAACTGTGTAATGAAATATTTTACTGACTCTCATTTAACAAGTTTTCTTTTTTTATTGTGTAAAAAAAAAAGGCTGAAATAGAGAAACTATTCATTCTAATACTCTACATTAATAGAATAGCTATGTATATAAAATTACTGTACCATTCACACCTATATCTGAGTGATAGAATGTGTGATTTAATGATTTTGATAATTATTTATCAGAAATGTGCATAAGCATGGATGACCAAATAACCCTGATCTTAATCGTCATTAAATTTAAGTAAATGCTGGAAATTAAGACAGAACAAAGTTGAAATTAGTGTGGATCATAAACATTTACTTGGATGATCTTGCAAAGCTGTGGAAATTTTATGAAAAATAAATTGATTCAAATATATGAAAAAGCAGTTTATAATATCTGTTAGGAAGACCTAATTACATTGGAGGATATTGTTGTTTTGCCAATCTCATGTTTATCCTGCAGTAATAATGTTTATATGTTTTAATGTTTGTTTATTCATCTTATCATCATGAGCTAAGTATACATTTTGCTTTTAAAGTTTTAAGTATGAACTAAAAATAAAAAGGAAACTTTTATTTTAATGACAGAACATTTGATATGCATTCCTTTCATTGCACATGACAGATATACAGATGTATTTATTTATTTATTTTTTTATGTTTAATTTGATATTAATTTGGTTTATTATTATTATGTATCTATATTCCTATCTTCTCTAGACTGTCTCAGAGATTTTGGTATGTTATACCAAAATGGTAATATATTCTTCATTGTATTATGTAAAATATTATATATTCCTGTGCTCTTATTATTGGTGCAAGTTTGCATGTCTTATCATCATTCATTAGTTTTTAGTAATAAATAGATACATGAAATATTTATGTCAGTATTTCCAGATGGTTAGGCTTACTTGATAGTATTTATGCAAGCTGAAGGTATCTAAAATTCAAAGGAATAAAATCGTAGACAGAAATTTAAAATGTATATGGAAATGTAACAAGAAAAGATAAAGTAGAAAAAAAAGAGATACGATGGAGAGAAATTCCAAAATATTTAAACTGAAATATCATAATAATTTCAGTGATATCAACAACTTTAATCAGAACACTCTTGCATTAAAAAACAAAAGAAGTCAAAACATTGCATGAAAGAATAAAAGAAAGTAGCTAAAATCTAAGTTAAATCTAACTTGAAGCTTAATATCACAGGAAGAATAGAATCATAAATTATTTGTACCACACAAACAATTATGAAGTAGAGGACCCAATTTGGTACATTCATACTGCTTAAATCCAATGTAGCCACAAAATTATGTGACTTTCTGCTCTTATAAAGAATAACTGTTCATGGACAATTTTGCCAAACCTCCATGTAATCTACACCTGCAGTCACCTGGTTGGCAGAATATATGTCTCCTTCAAAAGCCCCTAATCTGGAGATGAAAAAAGCTTTTGGAATGTATACTGATTTATATTTATATATTTTTGTTTGTTTCCTATTAATGATTTTTTTAATATTCTATTTATTCTTTGCTATTGTCTAGTTAACCAATGAATTATGTAATCTTTTTATATATTTTTTATTAGTAATTTTTGTTAATTGTGTACATGAATCATTGGAATATTTAACTCATAAATGTAAATTTTAATATTTCACAAATAACTTAAACCAGGGACTTTTATGGGAAGTAAACTTACTCTTAAAGATATATACATACGATTGGTAGTCATTAGCTTATCCGTTTAATTTAGTTTTGTTTTCTTAAACAGCTATCCGCTACAAGCAGGATCAGTCTATAAATAATATTTTTTTTTTCTTTACGAGTATATATATATTCATTAGGAAAGTAATCAAGCCTACGAACCAATGTAATATAATGGCCATAGAGGGTGTGTATTTTTTTTATAAATAATTTTCTTTTATCTATTTAATCTGCCAAGTGCAAGATTTATTAAATTATAATTTGCTGCGAGTTTGTTTCCACCCATATAAATTTATTCTATCTGTCAAGTGCAGAATTATTTTATAATGAATAATAATAAATAAGTGAAGCAGTTCTCTATTTTCTGTTATCTGCTATATAGAAAATCTATTGAGGAACGTTCAATAATCAAACATGATTAATTTGTGGCCAAATAGTTATATATATTAAGAACAAAGTTTTAATTATATTCATAAAAAATAAGGTTATTTTCTGAAACAAGTACATGCCATGGCCAATGTATGTTGTATTTACCCATATGATAAGCTATTCTACATAAGAATTCAAAGTGTGTAAGCAAAGGAGAAGCTCAGACCATTCAATCCCATTTATTAAATTATTTAAGAATAATAAGTTTGAATTTCAATTAGTATTATTTGTGTGTTTTATTTTTGTTGTCGTTATTTGTAATTCTGTAAAATATAATAGAAGGCTTATTAAATATAAAGATATAATTTTTAAAATTATAGTGTTGTGCTGTGTGTTTAATAATTGTCCTATCATTCAATCTTCTTTCATAACTAAGCAACAAACCACTTTTCTGAAATAAAGAGTTGATTGCGCTAGCATGAGATTAGTCTTTGTATTGGGATCAATAATAATTCATTAGTGCATCCATCTTTTTATTGATTTTGTTAAGAAATGATACTAATTCTTGTATAAATTGTGCAGTCATATCTTTCTGGGAAGGGAGTAATCTTTTTCTAGGCATGGTGCATAATGGTCCCAGTTAAATGAACCTTTCAAAAGTATGAACATGTTAATTTCTTCTTTGGCTGCAATTTGGGTGAAGTAATGAGTCATGATCCCTAATTGAATATCTACAATCATTGTCATTTGCATAACATGCATTTTGTATACAGAAAGTATAAATGACAGATCTATGGCTACGACCAGTACAATATAGATAGATAGATAGATAGATAGATAGATAGATAGATAGATAGATAGATAGATAGATAGATAGATAGATAGATAGATAGATAGATAGATAGATAGATAGATAGATAGATAGATAGATAGATAGATAGATAGATAGATAGATAGATAGATAGATAGATAGATAGATAGATAGATAGATAGATAGATAGATAGATAGATAGATAGATAGATAGATATGCATAAAGTTAGTTAGGTTGGTAGATACATTAATAGATAAAAATGAATGAATAATTGACTATATGGTTAAGTGGATGGTTAGGTGCATAAAACGGATAGGTAAAAAAGCAGATAAATAAATAGACATATGTATAGAACTTATATAGAAATAGGGTGTATAGATAAACAAGCAGTTGGAGAGACAGTGAATGGATAAACAGATTAAATAAATAGATAAAAAGACAAATAAATGATAACTAGATTGGTAGATAGATAATCGGAAACAATTAAGTGATCATATCTAATAAAATAATGAATGTGCATATTAGTTACTTAAAAAGGTGAATGATGTTATTGTGACTAGTTAGTTTAATAGATGAATAGTGTGTTGTGCTGTATTATTTAAATGGAGTAACATGGTTATTGTCAATATTTATTTAAATAATTGATGGTATTTTATCCAGCTTTCATTTTTTCAAAATCTTAATATAATGAGAATCACTACAACTAATGATTTTTGTTTCATATTATTGAAGTCAAAGATGAATTCCTTTGTAATGTTAAGATCATTTCCATTTTTCAACTCCATTTTATTATTCAGCATGAGATGATAATGAGGCATAACTTTTCATGTTTTGTGATAATAAAATATTTTTTTGTAATATGTTATTCTAGTTTTATTTATTATGCATATTAATATTTTTAATAGAAAATAGTATTTTTAAATCAAATATTAACCTTTGCTGAACTATTATTTTTTGATTTTTTTTTGAAATTGTAAAACAATAGTTTAGCAAAATTTAATATTTGATTAAAATACTATTATCTAATTTTATTTATTTGATGTACATTAATATTTCCTGAGCTAGTTTTTTTGAATTGTTTATAGTTTTTCCATTACATGATATTTGATTTCTATAGTTATTTAATTTTGGAGAAATCTAGCATGCTAATGTTGTTGTTGTCATTTACTAATTAATTTAGTAGTAGCTAAATATTGTTGTTTCTTTTATCATTGCACTAGTAATTTAAGTTTTTGGTTATGTGATTAAGCCATCATATTCCTAACCCCCACCCCATGTTGCTAGTTGCTAAATACTGTTTTTTTTTTTTTTTTTTTAGTTTGATCATTTTTTGATTGTGTATAGTTCTATAAAAGTTGTGTGTGCGTATTTTTGGAATCTTTTGATGAAAATCACGTTTTTTACAGTATTCGATAAAATATGGGAAACACAAATGTTAATTACATAGAGTGTTATCTGGCGAGCTTCTGGACTTAATTGTTGACAGACGTCGTGGTACTCACTATACAGCCAAAATGTGTGAGAGTGCATTCAAAATCAGTTGTTAATATTTTTTGTTTAGTGTGGACAGAAAAATAAGATGATTTATTTTTGTAGAAATATAAAATGTTTATCAATATTATTTATCAACGTTATAATTTGAGTAATTAAATTATTTATATCAGTTATAAAAACGAGATTGTGTTGTGACAATAATCTGAATAATTAATATTTTTTACCTGGTAAAATATATAAATATTAATTTTAAAATTCTCAAATTACAAATGAAAAGTTTTGTAGACCATGGGTTTCCTAAATAATAATAGCATGAATAAATATTATCAATATTTTAATATATATATATATATATATATATATATATATATATATATATATATATATATATATATATATATATATATATATATATATATATATATATATATATATATATATATATATTACAAGCATATATGTATATATATGACCATGAGTTTCCTAAATAATAATAGCATGAATAAATATTATCAATATACATATATATATAGTAATAATAATATGACATCTTTTATCCATGAAAATATTAAAATTAACATATATATATATATATAATCAAAAGAGATTGAATACAGACATTCAAACTTCATTCACCTATCCATTTTATTTTACACAACTGGTACACATGACCACATATATGAAAAAGATAAATGATCTCCAATATATGTATTTTATGCTGAGTCAGCATTCTGCAGTTGGTCTGGATCATCAGTTCATACCCACACACTTATATTGTACCAGTCGAAAAAGTATGCCCATCCAACAAAATTTAGAATCTAGGCAAAAGTACCCCATATTCAATCATGTGCGAGATACACAGGTCAGGAGCAATCATGAAATCTATCCTATTTTCCAATTCCCCAAATCTATAACATTATGAACAACACCTACGGTGATACCACATAAATTCATTACATCCCGGCCTGCTGCTACAACGTTTTACATGAGACTCAACTGGTGATGATGATGAGAGATTGAGTGAACCCCAAGATATTAAGTTACAAGTATAAATAAATATAATATTAATGATAAGATTCAAACAACTGGATTAAATTTAAAATATAAATATTTATTTCAATGTAATTGATGATGAGTTTAGATATATATAATTGACTCCACACTTATAAAACTATTTTTATTATACACATTAAAGAATAGTATTAAGATTATATTGACAAATATTAAGTTAGTGTGACAGTTACAAGAGACGGATTTGTCGGAGTGTTTTGGTGGCTGTTTTACACATAAAATACATTTATAGAGGTATAATCGAGTTTTGCTAATTAAAAGATTTTAATACATAAGTTTATTGTTTTATTTAGATTCTTTTAATACCTAAGTTGATTGTTTTTATTTTAATATTTCATTTATAATAATTACAATGAGGATACATTTTTGATCGGCAGTCTAAAACATTATTTCTTTTATATTTTCAACATTTAACAATGGGATATAGCGAAAATTCAATATTTGTGGGAAAAGTTTAATTCAGTAAAGAGGGAGGGCAGCTTCACGATAGGTTGGGTTTAAACACCAACAAATAGAAAGAAAAAAACAGAATGTTTTATTATCGCATATTATTACGATTATACTTTGCTAAGCAGGCTGAAACTAACTGTAAGAAATGGTGGTGCTAACATAATATTATTGAGAGAAAAGGGCACATTTGGCCAGGATAAGGTCATTCTCAAATTTGATATAACGATGGTACGCTCCAGCTTTCTGCTGAAACGTTACAGGAAGAAAAAAGGTTGGCAGGAAGATACTATAGGCCAGACCACGGCAAACTATACATTGCTTCATGTACTCTTACCTGGACGATTTAGAAGTAAACATAGACTTCTTTATGATTAGGATACAAACAATGAAGCCTTGAATCCCTGGAGTGAGGTACAGACAATTCAAAGCAGTATATAATATATATATATATATACTTTGAGGAGAAGAATGACTAGTGAAATGATCATGATTCCCTGGGGTGAGGTACAAGCGAATCAGATCGAAGCTGTATATAGCTTATAAATAATTAGATATATGCTAGCAACACTATCATAATAATATAAAATTAATAAATTTAACTATTAAAGAAAAGCCTTAAATGGTTTAACAAATACGTAATAACATGTGAGTATAATGACCTATGTAATATAAAGTCATTGATTATGAATTAACTAATATTAATGAAGCTTGCAGTGTTCCCTACTTTCTGAATCAATATTTAAACATAAGAAGCAAAACTATAAAAGTGCAAATTATTAAACAAATTTAAGTCACCAAACTTTGTGGTGATGATGATCAATAAGAAATTTATAACATTAACGGACACCAATAGCCACCTCAGATTGCAAAATATTTATATGTTTTGTATAAATTTATGACAAAACATTTAGATAAAATAATATTCATTTAAAATATAACCCAAACTTACGAAGTATTTAAAATAATTAATAAGAACTCATTTTAACTCCCCCCCCCCTTCCCTGTCTAATAGAAGTTCATAAGATTAAGTTTTTAGAGGCATTTATAAATAAAGGAAGAAAATAGAAAAATATTATTAAACTTAAATCATAACTGCACTAACTAATAAAAATAATAATAAGCGTGAGTTGGATTGCATAACAATTAGGCAGCAAAGAATTGATATAAATGGTTAACAAAGCTTTAAAAAAACATTAAATATAATGAAATTATTATCTTACAAATTAAATTACAGTTAAAAGTGGATAAGGCAATTATACAATCTTTTGGCTGTTACCTCAGGATTCTTTGGAAGCACTGGCAAATCTGCTGTGGCAGGCGGCATTCTTTGAGACTACATTGCGACAAAGCTTGGCTGTAGATGGCGGATGGCAATTTGGTTCTCCAAAATTTCAAACAAACATGAAGTCCCCTAGCAACGACTGACCCAACTCTAACATAACATATTTTTAGCTTTATTTATATCAGTTTTTGGCCCCTTAGACAATATTTATTCTAAAATAGATTTCCTGCCCCTAATGGATCTCTATTTTAGGAAAATCTTTACTCTATTGTTAGTAAAGATTCAATTTTAAGATAACTGTCTAAAATCAATTCAAATCAACTTCCTGCTTGGAAATGGACTTGAATAAAACAATGTTAATAGCTAACTAAAATGCATTAGCTTTGTTTTAGCTTTTCCTTTTTTTAATTTTAATTTACAATTTCCTGGTTTAAAATCATAAGACCAACTCCCCAAACTTATTTCAGACAGTTATTTTGAATTTACATTTTATTTTATGAAAAAAATAAATTGCAACATATTAAAATAGAAAAATGCAATTTTAAAAAAATATACAAAATTACCTACTAATTTTACTTACGTATATATGCTACTATAATATACTTTTTATATATAACAAAAAACATGATGACACATGGACAATGTTAGAAGGTGAAACTCAACCTTGAACTAAGGTCGACTGTTTCAATATATATATATATATATATATATATATATATATATATATATATATATATATATATATATATATATATATATATATATATATATATATATATATATATATATATATATATATATTGCTTATAACACTTTTTTCCATATACACTATTTTTATTCTTAAAAAATTATGCCTCTTAAAATGTAAATTAGATTGTAAAAGAAGATATGCTGTAAACTTTATCTATATTGAAACTAAATATTGCAAAATTTATATTTCAGATTTTATAGTTTCAAATGTGCTTTTGATAATATTTTATTTTTAAGAGTTAATCAACATTTACTTTTATATATACAATAATAAAACTTAAAAAAAATAAAATCAACAAGTATAATTCTATAATAAAAGTTTATTCACTTCCAAAGAAAGTATTTATTTAGACTTTAAATAATAAATAGTTGAGCAATGTTTTTTAAACCTAGAAAGTCATATTCATAGTGCTTAAACTCAGTGGCACTATGAAAAAGACCTCTAAAATTAAAACTGTTGCTTAGTTCTTTATTATTTAAAATCTAGATAAATTAAACTTTTTGGAAGCGAATAAACGTTTATCATAAAATTGTATAGTAAAAGAAAAAGTAAAAATTGTTATAAATGGTGAAATATATAAATAGATAATTATAATTTATAATATTTCTACAAATTTTGAGCAATGTTAATTATAACATCAGGATTCATTATTTAACAGATAACTTTAATAATTAATCATTATTTCAAATTTTCAATATTTTATTTTTCATAATGATTAAGATCTTTAATCTAATTTTAGCAAGTAATTGTATTGTATAATTTATCACGATTTGTATTTTAACTTAAGCAATAAATAATAACAGCGTAATATATATAGATATTAAAAAAATAAAATGAAAACAGCATGATGGAAAACACAATTAAATTTTTATAACTACTTAATTATGCTAAAATCATAAGTAATTTTTAAAGAACGAATAACATTTTTTTATATATAAAATCTATTCATTAAATTATTAAATTTTTGAAAAAAATTTTAGAAGCAATTTTATATATGAAATATTAAATAATCTTTGGTACAAAAAATGCAAGTACATTAGCATTTTTTAAAGTATAATAATTTCCATTTCAGCTATGTACACGTTTGGATCATACACACACATACATTATCCAAACATGCATATATATATATACATTATTCAAACATGCATATATATATATATATATATATATATATATATATATATATATATATATATAAGTGTAATAATGCTTAAGCTAAATAAGTTTATAAGTAACCATTATAGATAACAATCAACCATTTTCCTATGTTGATTGATGGCTATCGATATTGGGATTGTCTTAATCTTGACTGGTTTATATATATATGTATGATAAACAAAACAAGTTATAAATTTTGTAACTTGCTTTAGCTTACATTTTATGATCACTAGATGGAGCTTTACCAATAGCTCCTAACAAGTTTGTTTACATAAATGCCAAGAGAGATAGAATTCAATATCCCTTTCATTGTCTCCCATCAACAGACCATTGTTTCGAGCTAGTTGGTGTACACCAGTAAAAAAGTTTGAAGACTAGAAACTGGATCTAAATACTAACTCTAAAATCAGAATTTATCAAACATGTTCGTATCAGTTTGAAAGCATGAAATTTGTCAGAAACATAATGTTTTCAAATCCAGATAAACAAACTACATAGCTATATGGGTCTGAAACAGTTCAGTTTCGCCATATAGTAAAAGCTCTGCAATATATATCATTGCAAAAACTTTCAAGGATACATTTATGATAAACAAAACAAGTTATAAATTGCGTAACTTGCTTAACCTTGCATTTTATGATCACTAGCTCGAAACCATGGTCTGGAGGTGGGAGACAATGAAAGATATATTAAATTTTATCTCTCTTGACATTTATGTAAACAAGCTTGTTAGGGGCTATTGGTAAAGCTCCATCTATTGATCAAAAAATGCAATATAAAACAAGTTACAATATTCATAACTTGTTTTGTTTATCATAAATGTACCCTTGAAGGGTTTTGCAAAGATATATATATTGCAGAGGCTTTTACTATATGGTGAATCTGAACTGTTTTCAGACCAATATAGTTATCCTGTTTGTTTAGCTGGATTTGAAGACATTATGTGTCTGAGAAATTTCATGCTTTCAAACTGACAGAAACACCTTCACTGACATGAGCCATCTACTCGAAACCATGGTCTGGAGGTGGCAGACAATGAAAGAGATATTGAATTCTATCCCTCTCAGTGTTTATGTAAACAAGCTTGTTAGGAGTTATTGGTAACGCTCCATCTAGTAATATATATTGTATATATATATATATATATATATATATATATATATATATATATATATATATATATTGTAACAGACCGGAAAAAAACCCTTTAAGATGGTACACCCAGAGACTTCTCTACTTAAGTTCCTATTACTACTCAGGGTTCTAACTCAGTGTAGACATTTGCCTTTAACTCTGCTCAAGGATGGATTTAAATAGGATGGCAATAATATGACCTCTATATAGATCCTTAATGTCTATTTTTAATAGTATATTAAAAATATGTATACATGTATAATAGCTATTATGGTAGTGAAGTATGAATGATGCTTAATAATCTAGAGACCAGAGAAACAAAGATTTTAACTTCAAACAATAAATATTTATTAAGAAATCGGGGTTAAATTTATAATATTTATGAATTAATAAAATATGCACATGGATATAATAAAATATTGATTTGTCTATACTACAATAAAACTAGCTGTCATTTAAATATTAAAATATCAATTGAAATAAAAATTTTAAAATTATAGTGCATAATGTACAATAAAGTATCAACTATTTTAAATATGAAATTATATTACTAGATGTACAATTATCATTTTATTTATGTCCTTTAAGTGTATCTCAAGGTTTTGTCCATGAATTGCTAATTTGTGTCTTGTAGATATAGTTCATTAATAAATGGTTATTCATGCAAACAAGAAAATGTATTTATATAAAATTACTTATTAGCAAGTCTAATCAATAATTAATGTTAACATATTAAATGTCTAATTAAAATGTATATGTGTAAAATCTTACCTTTTATATTTTAAGTCATTGTCCATTTAATGAGGCCAATTATGTTAATATTTTATTTACAAACATAAAAGAATTATCTATGCATACCTTGAGTTGTGTATTTGTATCTCTCTTCCTTTATATAAATTTAAATAAATGTGTTCTTTTTTTTAAAAAAAAAGTTTTCTGCAAATGAATAAGAGGATGAGAAAACTTGTAACTCAACTCTCAGTATACACTAAAAAAAATTTGAAAATTTAAAACATTTATAAGCATTAATTGAAATCTTAGACTTCTTTAAAACAATAGCAGGTTAAATTTTCAAGAGTGGCTTCAGTAATCTTAGCAGATAGTGTCTTTCTTTTATTCACGCATATTAAATCATATTAAACATTTCAAGCATTAACAATTACCATGACAAAATCAAATTCCTGGGCTTTTGATTTTATAGTCATCGCTTTTCCAAATTCATCTCCAGATCATTCCACGCTGATTTAAACATTAAATATTCCAATGAATATTATACTCCATCAACTGCCAATGTCACCATGGAGATAGAAAGATTCTGTGACACTTAAGTAGCAAAATTGCATCATTAGATTTTATATACATTCGTATAAATTGTTAAATATAAATCTTTTTCCAAGGCTTGTGTTATAATATAAAATAAATGCTATTTCTATGCAATTTATATATATGAGACACATGATAAAGATTTTTTCTTTAAAAGTAATAAAAATTAGTGTTAATAAAGTTCTATTTCATTATTAATTGGCTTTATTTTTTACAAGAAACATTTTATAGTAATTATATTTTTGACAATGATAAATAAATATGAAGCTCTTAGAATTTATTTGAAGGAACAAAAGTTCATCACTTAAACAATGTCTTTTTTCCTTTTTGTAAAAATATTTTATACTAATAAACAATGAAATTCCAAATAATTAAACAGTTTTTTTTCTCATAACGAAAAAAAAAATCATAATAACTAAGATAACAACAATTAAAATATTATTATTCTACAACTTTACTTTCAAGTACTCCATTTGAATAAAAACCAACCAACAACTAAAAATTCCTGTTGCTTAGTTTTTTCCACGTTCCAAAATTAAGGTTTACTATTTTTTTTCTCTTTTAAACAAAAGAAACTTGGTTAATAAAAATTTAATATCAGATATTTTCTTTATTAATTTGGTCATGTTATGATTTAAAATCCTAAACGTTCATGTATAAATGTATGTATATATTTTATTCTACATTTAATAAAATAAAAAAAAAATAATTCATTCCTTTATGAATGTATGGTTATGTTTGTTTATATATATATATATATATATATGTGTGTGTATGTCTACAAAAATCTTTAAAAAATTGTTTTAAAAGTTGGCTTCCTATTTAATCTTTATACATGTTATCCCAAAACATCAGTTACTTATTATTATTTTTTTATAAGGATTGGGCATCACTTTACAATATATATATATATATATTCTGCCCTTGTAATTATGCATCTTCACTTCCAAATAATATATGGTATAAAATAAAACGGGTTCTATCTCAGTTAATAATTAATAACTAAAATATTCAGTATTAAAATTAAAATGTTTCACTAGCTTCAATTTAAAATATGTATAAGGTTCAGTTTATAAAAATAAATAATATAAATATTTAATATTTTCATGAGACTTGAAGTGAAAATACAGGTGACAAGATAGATTACATTGAGCCAATATCCTACAGGATACTACCTCAATGGCATAAGAACACTATCCCCCCTTTATTACTATTTAAAATAACAAACTCATAGTATTCTTACGACTTTAATAACTTCTACTCACTAAGACTAAACTAATAATTAAATCTTAATCTTCTATTTAATAATAATCTAGCTCAATAAAATAATCTCAGGTTCATAAAGTTTATTCTAAGTTAATAAAAAATATGGTAGTAAAATATGAGAAGGGATTTTATGTCATAATCTACTACACTTAAACTAATAATAATAAATAACAATAATAATATTCTTCATGTGATGATATAATAAATATGTGGTAGCATTTTAATAATCTGACAAACAAAATATGTGTGGCAACAAACAGCATATAATTTAACATAATATTGTGATAACTGATTTATGATCAATAAATAATGTAAGATTATGATTATTTAATTATAATGAATACCAATAAAATATTTAAAATTCTTAAGATAATTCTTTATTTATCTTTTGTGCAAAATTATATATTTGTTTCAGTGATTATGCATATATCGTGTTTTCATGCAGTGATGTGGAGAAATAAATAACTCTGACACAAAAATTTTTAAATAACAAAATGTAACAAAGTTTATTACTAACAATAAATAACTAAACAATTTATTTACATTATTTACAGTGGATATCCTTAACCCTTTTTATTTTACAGTTTGATCTACCTGGTTATAAAAAAAATAATTTATATTTCAATTATATTTTATTTAGATTTAGGACAAAATTAAAAAAAAAATATTATTTGGTTTCTCATCATGGTTAACTTAATACAAGTATATTTATCTACTTTATTAGCAACAACATTTTATCCTTAATATTATTAATCTATCTTATTTTTTTAAAAAAATTCATAGTTAGAAACATTCCATAGAAAAAACAAATTTTTATAATGAGTATGGATTTCTCAAAATATATATATAAAAAAAAATCATCTTGCAAAGTCAAAGATGTTACACAAACTATTATCTAAAATTCAGTACTAGATTTTAGTATTTATCACACAATGTTGACTAATCATAATATATTCTTCTTTAAGCCTTACTTTAGTATGATATAAGTTTAATCATTAATAGATTTCTGTTAATCAATAAACAAAAAAATACTATGCATATTGTTTACATAATCTACTTTGTAGTATTGTATTTTAAAATATGCAATACTTATTTTCTCTTAAAAAAATAACACTAAAGCATTTAAAATTATTATCACTTTTTAAAATATCTTTGTTTAGATACTTTATTTAAAAAAAAAAAAAATATATTTCATTTCCAAAATAAATTCAAAATATATTTTATGATTCTTTTCTTTCCCTAGGACACTGTGGATCTTCAATCTTAAGTTATATCATTCTGCTCCTTATAAGCAACTAAACTAATCTTATACAAGAAAACAATAGCACAACCTTAGTTCTAAATTATTTATCATTTGTTTTAAAATATCTTACTAAACAATGCAGTTACATGAAATAAAGATAGCGAAAATAGATGTATAGGATTAAGGAAGAAAGCTAGAGTATTGCTCTTAACATATCTCAAAATAATGGTACAGTGCAAAGAGGTAGGACATTTATCTGCCTAATATCCTCTAGTATAGGGATGATGTTAAAGCTATTTTTTCAGCTTTATTAGAACATCAAATATTTAAAGTAATATAAACACTGTCCAATAAAATGTGTATCAGTCATAGGGCTATGTTAACTATGCTGATAACCACATAAAGACTAAATATTATTCCCATTCCTTATCATATCCTATTTTAAATATACATCATCTTGGTTTCCTGCTAACTATAGTACTTCCAAGGCACTATCTCAACATTAATTTTCAAGATTTTTCTACATCTTACATCGATAAATGACTGTCTGCATTTACAAAACAATAAATAAAATTCATTAATAGTTAAACAATCTTACTATCCCATAAGAAAAGTCTACTTACTTCATTGCTCTGTATGTTTAATCATATACGATTTACTTAGACAATATTTGAATATCCCATATCATAAAATTTTAAAAAGAATCACATAATTATTTGTTATGTTGGATTATATTACTAATAAAAAATAAAAAAAATTGTCGTATGCATATTTTCAGATCAATCCTATCTCATAATGTTTTTTTTTTTTAAATGTTGTATAAAATGCGATACATTTATAATAAAAAAAAACTTTTACACTTCATTCTTCCAATTTATGAATGATCTATAGAAAACAAAAAAAATATACATTATAAATTATCAATAGTTATTATTATTACCAATAACCTTTATTTAGTCATCGTGTTCAGTAGGCTTTTCTTTATCCACTTGAGCATTGCAGATATAAAAAAAAAATTCATACCCATACACGTTATATTAAAATATTTTTTAGCTAAATTATTAGATTGTTATATTATAAGATTTTAATATTAACAAATTAATGTTTTTTATGTTTTTCCTAATCTTATATAAAATTTTAGATTTAAATTAGGTTAACAAAATAAAAAGAATCAAAACTATAGTTACATATTTTCTTGATGATAGTTTCTGATAAGTCCAAAATGCTTATTATTTTCTCTAGAGTTTTTTAAAAATGTTCTCCAAGCACGTTAAAGTTTAAAACAAAAATAATTATTAATCCATATAATAAAATTTAGAAAATAATCCTTGGTTTTAATTTTTAGGACGATAATATTAATTCATCCCATGAAGCTTCTTAGTCTTCTCTACCAATATTCTCTGCGTATCCAATGCATCAATCCATTTGATTTAACTTTTAAAAATATTTGATAAACTTTTAAGTACTATTTGTATTTCCATGGATCCATTTTTTTTCATTCATCTATGTGTTCACTTTTATCTCTGTTTTCTTCTTGATACATTTAAACTTTCACTTGGTATTTTTATATATCTCTTTTAAAATAAAAAAACTTCAAATACTTTTGAACAAATTTTTTCCAAGTACATTTTAAATAATTCGAAGAACGGATATTTTAATACAAAACGCTTCTGTAACATATTTTCCCAGGTTCTTTATTCAACTCTGCACTCGAAAATATTTTTTAAAAAAATGTTACCTTTAGAAAAGATATAACACTTTATTCCTTTGAATATTATACTATATAAAATAATTCAGGCAATATATAATTATCTTATTACCATTTAAAAAATATCTTGAATAAGCTTATAAATCATACGTTTCAATACATTTTTAGACTCCGTATAATGTCCGAGCTGTGGTTTTTTTTTATGTATCAAACAAGTTCTCCGGTTATGCATAAATAAAGTTGTATCAATAAATATTCAAATATTTATTCAGCATTACAATTTCTATCCATTTTATTTTGTAGTATATCCATTTTTATTAAGTAGCTTAGGTTAAACTTTTAGATAAAATATGACTGGTAAGTACTTTAAAAATTAGAAAATCATATTAAACAAAATTATTAAAATATTTTTAGTTTATACTCTCTTTTGCAAAAATATATTTTTAAAATTATCAATTAGTTTTTTGCAGATAAAGTTGTAAGAAAGTACTAAAAAAAATTGACTAAAAGAAAGTTTTTTAAAAATACTATCTTTTGATAGCTATATTTTACCTCTCTCCCGTTTCAATACATTTTTATTCTCCCGCTCTAACTTAGTTACAATGATATTTATCGTCTTCAAGAATACCAATTTTTTATTGGTCAATTCTTACCCCAACTTGAAAACAAATTTACATGTTTTCAATTTATAGCAGAATTATATTTTAAAAATAAAATGATGATGAAATGAACCTAAAACATTACTTAAAATATTACATACAATAGTTAACTTAATGTTTAATACTATTTTCTTTTATGATAGGCAATAATTCCATCCAATTCTATAATATAACCTTTAAAATATTTTATACTTTGTTATTAATTCAAACAAGCAGTGTGTGATAGTATACATTAAAACAATCACGTGATTATAACTCTGACAGATGTTTTTTAATCTATTTCTCTGCCTAGACTAATAAAATTGATACACTTATTATATTATCTAAAATAATTATAACAAAAAATTTGGAAGAAAAATTTAGAAAATATAGAATTAGATATAATTTTCACCATCACAAAGTTTATTTTAAAAATATACTATATTAATTTTGACTATTTAAATATGATTTCAAATCTAAATATAGCATTTATTAAATCATATGTTTTACACTATTAAAATCGGATTTATTAAATATACTTTTAATTATTTATAGCTGTGTTATTTAATATGGCCAGCTTTTACAACCATATGCAACAATATTTTAAGCTTTATATAACTATTTTTAAATGATTTTATATACTACATATTCTCTTTAGCTTCAAATTGTACTTTAAAGATATAATTGACTTAATATAATTAATGTATTAAAAAAAAAAAAAACATATTCTAAATTTAAATTTTTTTAGTAATTGACTGTTATGAATTATTACTGACCCATAGAAAAGGGCACAATATATATATATATATATATATATATATATATATATATATATATATATATATATATATATATATATATATATATATATATATATATATATATATATATATATATAAATATATGATATATATTTTTCTATAATATAATTATTTATGATTCATGTGCAATTTTGATTATTAATATACCTATATTAAACATTTTGATCCTTTGGTTTACATAGTCAAATTTTAATATCACATGATAGTTTTACATCTGATTTAAAATCACAATTGTATAGAATATTTTCACTCTTTAAAAGTATGTATGCCACATTAAAATGGTATTTTTATAACTTCTGTTTTTTGCAATTGCATGGATAACAGGAGGTTAATAAATTGGTCCATCAGAAAACATTTATCATAGCTAATAATATTTGATATAAAGATTTGGATAATCACTTGTTTTATGTAGTTCTGTTACAAATAAATAGTCTTTTACGTTATTTATACTGTGTTTTATATTTTATTCAAGACTTTTTAATATTCTACTAGACACTTTTTAATATTTGTAGAAATTATTTTCAACACTGTTAAAAATGAATTTGATTGCATTAATAATATAAACACCATAATAGGTAAGCCATGTAAAAAGAAAGATATTCTTTATCTATCTATCTATCTATCTATCTATCTATCTATCTATCTATCTATCTATCTATCTATCTATCTATCTATCTATCTATCTATCTATCTATCTATCTATCTATCTATCTATCTATCTATCTATCTATCTATCTATCTATCTATCTATCTATCTATCTATCTATCTATCTATCTATCTATCTATCTATCTATCTATCTGTCTATCTGTCTGTCTGTCTATCTATCTATCTATATATCTATATATCTGTCTATCTGTCTATCTATCTATCTATCCGTCTATCTATCTATCTATCTATCTATCTATCTATCTATCTATCTATCTATCTATCTATCTATCTATCTATCTATCTATCTATCTATCTATCTATCTATCTATCTATCTATCTATCTATCTATCTATCTATCTATCTATCTATCTATCTATCTTATATTATATTTACCATATGTGGGCTGATATGCTGCACAAAATGTATAATTATTTTTTGTACGTTTTTGATTTTCATTCAGTTACAATCATAGTGGTTTTACTTCATTTAGTAACAATTTACCAGTTTCTTTCATCTTTTTTTCTATTACCCACTATATATACCAGTTTGACATGTAGACACTGTGAAAAGCATTTTATTCCATATAATCATGTGATTCAGCAATATGAGATGGCATGGAGAGATGAGGGTCATGTGAAAGTCTGAGTTTGAATTCTTTATATTCTACATTACATGTAATGGTGTGTGTAAGCCTGTACAGTGTATAAATTTACATATGATTAATGCAGTTTAAAACATAATTATATATATATATATACATATGATTAATGCAGTTTAAAACATAATTATATATATATATATATCAGTGATAAAATGTGACTTTTTTTAGGAATGGAAGCATATTGTTTATATAATGTTTTTTTCACTTGCCACAACAATTTTTGTGTAATAACACCTAATACACACACACACACGCACTCATATATATATATATATATATATATTACACACATTTAAAAAAATCTAAAACTCACTTATCTGTAAATCAGAGAATATATTATCAATATATTTTTATCTTCCAAATTTTTTTAACATTTTAAAAAGTTTTAACTCTAAATTAGATCTTTTAATTGTTTGAATTTTTTATAATCAATGCAGATATGTGAAAGAATTAGTCAAGTTCATTCCCATCTCCACATATATAAAAACAATTCAACAGATGATTAAAAAAATTAAAAGTCAACAGTAATTTAATTTAAAAATATTAAAATTGAATTGTTTATTGTAATCAGATTATTATTAGTTTAAATATAGATAATACATAATCAATATATTTTTATCTTCCAAATCCTTTTTACATTCTTAAAAGTTTTATCTGTAAATTAGATATTAGCATTGTTTGAACTTCTTATAATCAAGGAGAATGTGAGAATGAGTTAAGCAAGCCCATTTCCAATCTCTCTCTCTCTCTCTCTCTCTCTCTATATATATATATATATATATATATATATATATATATATATATATATATATATATATATATATATATATATATATATATATATATATATATATATATATATAAACAATTTGACTGTTGGTAAAGAAAATTGAAATACAGTATATAATAAAAACCTTTGAAAAGTAAAGCCATAGCAATTAAAAAAATGTGGTTATAAATTTTCTTAAACACATTAGTAGTTACCACAAGAATTATTGCTAATTGGTATGTTTTATTGGAATGCCTTGTTGCCATTGATTCTTACTTGAAATATATCACAGCTAAATGTGCCTTATAAAAAACATGTAAAAAATCTTATATTTTTATACTTATGTAGGCTATGTATAATGATAAAATTATTACAATACTAATCAATATGCATTATTTGAAAAAAAAAATTCCAAAAGGTAAGCTATGTAAAATCATTGCCTTCTAATATAAATATCCTCTATAATCAGATAAAATGTGATGTAATGTTTATATTGCTATATAATATTGAAGCAAAAGATAGATGAAACTATATTCATTTCTCATCTTAGCATACATTTTAAGAGTAGAGTGCAATGAATTCACATAACAGCTAAATCATATAAGAAAACAAATGCTTTAGAGACGCTATATGTACACTGTTTATTTAATAACTTTCAGCAGTTACTTCTAATTAATTTGGAAGCTATTGAGTTTTTCCTATAAACTTCTATTTTGGATTCCTGTTATGTATGATTTATACCAAAAGTTATTTTAGTTTGATAGAGGTTAGAAAAAAAATGATTAAACCACTAACTTGAATGTTTTATTCTTTCCTCATTTTTCTAACATGTGTCTGTTTCAATTTATCCAATAATCATCACACAATATTTTTATTTCCAATATGGATAAAATGATTACTATTCTCTTTGGTCTATGTATTTATGACAAAAAATATATGTGAGAGAATACTAATTTAACAAATATCACAAACAATTTATTTATATACAACACTATGTACATTGCCTATGTCATTTGATGTTGTAATATTATAAAGTTCAGTTTAAATTAACAAATATATTGACTTCACACAGTGGTTATTTTACTTTTCATCAGTTTTTCAATGTTATTATTTTATCACAATTAATGATTTAATGATCTTGACTTAACTGTTTAAATATTTTATTTCCTTAAATAATTTATTTTCAAATTTAACTACTATTTTAATTTACTTTAATCACAATAACATAATTTTCACAATGTTGTGAGCACATTGTATATTCTTTTGTCAATTTATCTTCTTCATGTGTCTGTTCATGAGTTTGAAGTTCACTGTTTTACCAATGAATTTTAACCCGATCTTTTACAAATTATTTCATTATTAGCACAATTTATTAAGAATAAGTTTATACTTTTTAAAACATATAATTGAAAAATATCACAGTTGAAAAAGGTTATAGATTTATTTAATATGATTAGTAAGATATATATACCCTTACATAATTCAACAACATTTAAAAAATATAATAGAAATTTAATGTATACTAAAAATTCAAGTCATGTATATAATAACTCAAAACATTTTTATTGGCATATAAGGCAGTGAGCTTCATTAACTTTAAATGGCAAATATAAAACATTTCACCATTAAAACAATATTTATAATTTTATTAACTCATATGTATAAAAAGATCTCATGATACAGACCAAAATTACTGCACACAAAAAGCATATGAATATAAATCAATGGTCAATTATTCATTATTTGAACCCAGCTGAAATATGGAATTCTTCTCCCCTCCCCTATCTTTTTAACATTTACATTTTATATATATTTAATTAAGCAGATATTTATCTATGTAGTTAATTATCTGTATGTAAACAACAAATTATAACCATTATCACTCAAACGTTAAATATAATTTTCTCCTACTTACAGACAAGCTTAAACTATTGTAAAAACATATCACTGGGTTTTTTTTACTCTTATTAATAAATGAATTTTTGTCACCAATTAACTGTGATCAAAAAAATTTGCATATCCTCAGAAGTGCATAAAACAATTTCAAATAAAAATAAAAATTAAAAATGAAGGTGAAACCCATAACTGTATAAATAAATGAAAATACTATTTTTATCTATTAATACATTTAAAAACATACATCAGACAATATACCTACACATCTCTCTATAAAGATACACACACACACACACACATATATATATATATATATATATATATGTCTATATATATATATATATATATATATATATAGACAGGGTATGAGCACAGACTTTCACATGACCCACCACTCTCCACACCATCTCATAACACTGATACACCTGAACACACATATGTCAAAAAGATAAATAATCACCAATATAAGTATTTGATGCTAAATCAGCAATCATCAGTTGGTCCAGATTAATGCTACAAGTGCTCAGATATATATTAAGATAGCAAATCCTCCTACTTTAATGGACAGGATTCAATGTACTGCACACTCATATATATATATATATATATAATAAACAAAAACAAGTTAAAAATTTTTTAACCTGCCTATAGTTTGCATTTTATGATCACAGATGGAGCTTTACCAATAGCTCTCAAGCTTTGTTTACAAAAAATGCTATTCTCTCTCAGCATTTTTTGTAAATAAAGCTTGAGAGCTATTGGTAAAGCTCCATCTGTGATCATATATATATATATTTAAATAGTTTCAGGTAAAAGAATGTTAAGAAATTAACTGAAAGTATTTTTGAGGTTTATTAGTTATTTATAAAAATAATATTATCACCGTTATACTTTATTATTTTTATTATAATTTTTTTACAATAATTATTCTATAGTGGTCATTTTATTTGATTTACATTTATTAACACATTTACAAATAGATATATGTTTGTACACATTTTTTTTTCAATTTCATTTAGGAATTAAGATTCATGACAATTTAAATAATAACTGCAAGACTTAAAACAAAGTACTTTATATGACAGTTGATGAGTAGATGCAAGTTGTTAGAAGAATATGGTTATTGACACAAAAAAAGTAATTCAAATTAAATTTCATTATTTTATTTTTTTTAAAAGGAACAATTTTTATTAGGCAACACTGTTTTTTTTTTACAAACTTGTAAAAGATGATTTGACATTCAATTGATTATTTTAAAGTTTATCATCAAAGATATGACAAATACAATGGTGTATAAAATACTAAAGGTAAAAGTTGTAAATACATAACAAAGACATTAAAAAGTAAATAAAATATAAGAAATAAAATAAAATATTATATTTATGTTGAGTTGGAAGTAAAAAAAAAGGATCAAAATATTGACATTGTTGGATGATATACAAGAAGAAAAGAGTTATGTGGAATTTAAAAACAGAACAATGAAGACAATGGAATGAAAAAATAGATGAATTGATGATGTGACTACTCTTTGGATCTGCAAGTGGGGCAGAAAACAGTTGATGATGATTGAGGTTGGAGAAAGATCATATTCCATGTAGCATCATAAATGATTGGAGATGCAAGCACATGGTTTCTGTTTGTAATTTTTGAAATTTTATTGTATATCAATGATTGCAATTACCTAGATGTAGGGTTGAAACAGAAATGGCATTTTAGGCACCAAAGGATAAAGTAAGAAAAATAATAACCCTAATTAAAGAGAAAAGACCACATTTTATGCTATCAACAAGAGTAGAATGATGCAATTTAATAATTGAATTAATGATATTTCTATATTATAAGATCAAAAATCTAGAACAGAAATATTTTTTCAGACTTATAGCAAAAAAATATATGGGGGGGGGTGTTAGCTTTCACACATTCTTTAATAAGAAATGACATGTACAGAAAAATTTTAAATTGATTTTCATAAGAAAATTGGAGTATTTTGGTTCAATACAGCAGAATTTTTTTTTTTATTATTATCTGTTTATTGGTGATAGTAAGAAGAGATGGGGACTAGCACTGTGAATCATGTTATAAGCATCCCAAAGGAGTATTTCTCTAAAGAATATGTCTTTATTAAGATCAATATAAGCAGCAATGGATTTGATTAAGAGCTGAAAAAATAACTTTACTGGTTGTAGGCTTATTATTAGGAAAGATGACTAGAACAAATTAGACATCATTTTGTTAATCAGAGACAAATTTAAAAATAGTATTAAATAATCTCTGAAAATAAAAATTAGAGATTGAGTGAAGTGCAAGATCATTGCCTTTGGCATAATTCTGTATGATTTTACTACTGATGACAATGTTTCTTATATTCCAAATCAGTTTGAAGCAAAGCAAATTAATATTATTTTTGAAAATATTAATATAGATAGTAATCATTATAAAGTAAGTTATTTTTGGAAAAATCAGAATGTTTTTAGGAGTGATTTTTGTATCAACAGAAATATACACTTGTGAAAATTAGATAGTTATAATTTCAATAGATGTAAGGATAGAGTTTTGTATGGATGTTCTTATAAATGTTATTAAAAATTTCACTTAAGCATTTGGTTGTAAGATTGAACAGATTAACATATGAGTATATGTGAATACATTAAACACATATACGACTTATAGGAGTTTGATTTATTATAAATTTGCATACTTTTATTTTAAATTGCTAATATAGTACAACTTAATGTTGAATATAATTATATGATTCTTTCATAAAAGAACTCTATTATTTTTAAAATGTTTGATGCATTGTTTTTCATTATATCAATACCTGTCATTTGTATTTTGGTTCAAAAAAATCTTAAAAATGAAGTAGCCTTTTCTTGTTGAATAAACTAGATCGTTAATTTTATACTTGAATTTTATTTATTGTTTTGGAAATATGTTTTAAGAATTTTTTGGGGGCGATGTAGATAGATAAATTTTTAAAAAAATTTTAAAAGATAGTGACTTGGGAATATTTAAATGAAACCAAAGAGATACTTAGATGTAGTTTTTTATGGAGAATAGAAATAGATTTAGTATCCTAGTAATTATGCATGTACAGATAACGAAGCTCTGTAACTTGTATATTTTCATGGACAGTGTTTTCCTTTAGTATTGAATATTAATGTTCTGAAAAGCTGAATAAATATCTAGGAAATTGTTCTTTTATTGGAGGTTATTAGACAGAGAAGTCAGGCCTCTTTTCTTTATGCACTGTTGCCATGTTGTCCATCTTATATGTGTGTACTATTGAGTTAATACTCTAGTTTGTTCTTTATATCTACGCATCTGATCGCTATAATGATTTCTAAATATTACATCATACAGAATTGTATTTTTGAGGGAGAATAATAAATAATTTTGGAATAGAAGAATCGTTATTTGGAAGAGGATAAGATAGGTTTTCTTGTTTTGAGTGATGTTAAGAATGAATACGAATGAGATTGAGAATAAACTTAAAATAAGGATAAACAATCATAAAATATTTTCTATATTTTAGTAAAGTATTTTAAAAAAGTATGTAAATGATAATAAAGTTATTCATAAAATTTTTAAATGATTTTAAATATTTAACTGATATGCAATGCATACTTTTAATGGATTGTATATCTAAAAAAACAACATAGAATAGAACCAGTAATTATGTTTTATGAATATTATTTATTTTATATTTAAGGAAACACATCAACACATACAAAATTTTATATTAGATTAATATATTCAAGTAAGAGCTATAATTTATGATAATTATATTATTAATTGAGGCCACTTATTTTATTAATAAACCGAATTAAATATATTTTTGTTTTATAATATCAGCACTATTATGATAAGTTATTTTAAATAATTAAGAATAAATTAATAGACATATATTAAAATAAGTAATCCTTCTGTAGATTATGTTTTATGTTTTCATAATTTGTCTATATTTTGTTGGAAACATATTATAGTGTCATTCAATTCTAGATAATATATTTGAAACTCTATGTATTACCACGATTATTATTGGTAATATTATTATGAATATTTAAAATATATAACAAGTTCTAAGTTAGAGTGAAGGCTTAAATGCTTAGGTGTTATTTAATTTTGTTATTTTATTTTGAGATGATGTAAATTGTAATTATCCAAGATTTATCGACTGTAAATATTGTACATAATTTATTTGTTGTTGAAAATATTGTAATAAAATTGTTAAACATGTTTTTTTATAAATTTATGTGTTGCATCAGTTCTTCCACATCACAAACATATGGTTACAGATATTTTGAATCAAAACATAATATTTGCACAGTAAAAGTAAAATTATTGTTTAAGAATTATAGTATTTTCTTAATATGATTTATTTGAAAAATGTCATTTACATTATCATAATTATCATTATGATCATAAATTAATTATTTAAAATTACACAGAATTATAATATTATCCATTGCCACATATGCTAAGATTATAAGATTTTACCACATATTTTATTTAAAAAGCCATATAAAAGCTAAAAGATTATGCTACATTATTTATTTATTACTATTATCATTACTGATAAGAACTATAATGAGGAAAAATAAATGAGATCGAATTATATATTGAAAATTATTATTATTATTTATTATTATTATTAGTTTTGGTGTTGTTGAGGGAAATATCAAATCCCTTATCATGCTTGACTACAGAAGTTTTAATTGACATGAATTAGTTTAAAGGACCTGAGATTATTTTAGTATATATTATTTTGAATAAAGAGATTAAGATTTATTTATCAGTATTACATTAATTAATTAATTAATTAATTAATTAATTAATTAATTAATTATTGTTAAAGTCATAAGAATGCTATAAATTTATTATTTCAGATAATAAAAGGGGGGGGAGTATTCTTATGCCATTGAGGGTGTATCCTATGGGATATTAGCTCAATGTAATTCACATTACCACTTGGAACTCACATCATGGTCTCATGATTTAATAAATATTTATTGATTTAGTTTATGAAACCAAGCCAAATTATGATTTCTTATTAGTTAAAGCTAGTTAAACAATAGACATTAACATAGAATATCTTTATTATCAATTAGATGCATTTTAGCCAAGCATAACTATTTATCTGAGCTAGTCCCATTTTATTATTTATTATACTTCCTGAAGTGAGGGTTCAATATATATATATATATATATATATATATATATATCACAATATATATATATATATATATATATATATGATCAATAGATGGCGTCTTTACCAAAACCGACGAAACAAGTGTAAAATATTTTTACATAAACGCAAAAGGAGTCAGAATTAACTACCTCTTTCATTTTGCTCACCTCCAGATCAGCTGATTTCAAGCTGGTTTGCTTCGTCAGTGGAAGGATAGAGCTATAGAAACTAGGGTCTAAAGACTGACTCTCAAGCGTTTATGCAAAACGTTTATATCAGTTAGCAAGCGTGAATTTTTCAGGACCGGTAAGTCTTCAAACTCAGCCTAGCAAGCTAGATATCTATATGGGTCTGATCTCAGTTCAGTTTCACCACATAGTCAAAGTCTCTGCAATATATATCATTGCAGAAAACTTTA
Organism: Epiperipatus broadwayi; assembly: GCA_028023455.1. Taxonomy (NCBI): domain Eukaryota; kingdom Metazoa; phylum Onychophora; class Udeonychophora; order Euonychophora; family Peripatidae; genus Epiperipatus; species Epiperipatus broadwayi. The sequence continues at coordinate 10,982 of JAQFVV010000552.1, read as the reverse complement.
AAGGTACATTTATGAAAAATAAAAACAAGTTAGTCACGTAACCTGCTATCACTTGTTATTTATGATCAATAGATGAGCGTCTTTACCAAAACCGCCGAAACAAAGTGTAAAATATTTTTACATAAACGCAAAAGGAGTCAGAATTACCTACCTCTTCCATTTGCTCACCTCCAGATCAGCTGATTTCAAGCTGGTTTGCTTTCATCAGTGGAAGGATAGAGCTATAGAAACTAGGTCTAAAGACTGACTCTCAAGCGTTTATGCAAAACGTTTATATCAGTTTGCAAGCGTGAATTTTTCAGACCGGAAAAGTCTTCAAACTCAGCCTAGCAAGCTTGATATCTATATGGGTCTGATCTCAGTTCAGTTTCACCACATAGTCAAAGTCTCTGCAATATATATCATTGCAAGAAAACTTTAAAGGTACATTTATGAAAAATAAAAACAAGTTAGACACGTAACCTGCTATCACTTGTTATTTATGATCAATAGATGGCGTCTTTACCAAAACCGCCGAAACAAGTGTAAAATATTTTTACATAAACGCAAAAGGAGTCAGAATTAACTACCTCTTTCATTTTGCTCACCTCCAGATCAGCTGATTTCAAGCTGGTTTGCTTTCGTCAGTGGAAGGATAGAGACTTTGACTATGTGGTGAAACTGAACTGAGATCAGACCCATATAGATATCTAGCTTGCTAGGCTGAGTTTGAAGACTTTACCGGTCTGAAAAATTCACGCTTGCAAACTGATATAAACATTTTGCATAAACGCTTGAGAGTCAGTCTTTAGACCTAGTTTCTATAGCTCTATCCTTCCACTGACGAAAGCAAACCAGCTTGAAATCAGCTGATCTGGAGGTGAGCAAAATGAAAGAGGTAGTTAATTCTGACTCCTTTTGCGTTTATGTAAAAATATTTTACACTTGTTTCGGCGGTTTTGGTAAAGACGCCATCTATTGATCATAAATAACAAGTGATAGCAGGTTACGTGACTAACTTGTTTTTATTTTTCATAAATGTACCTTTAAAGTTTTCTTGCAATGATATATATTGCAGAGACTTTGACTATGTGGTGAAACTGAACTGAGATCAGACCATATAGATATCTAGCTTGCTAGGCTGAGTTTGAAGACTTTACCGGTCTGAAAAATTCTCACTTGCAAACTGATATAAACGTTTTGCATAAACGCTTGAGAGTCAGTCTTTAGACCAATTTCTATAGCTCTATCATTCCACTGACGAAAGCAAACCAGCTTGAAATCAGCTGATCTGGAGGTGAGCAAAATGAAAGAGGTAGTTAATTCTGACTCCTTTTGCGTTTATGTAAAAATATTTTACACTTGTTTTGGCAGTTTTTGGTAAAGACGCCATCTATTGATCATAAATAACAAGTGATAGCAGGTTACGTGACTAACTTGTTTTTATTTTTCATAAATGTACCTTTAAAGTTTTCTTGCAATGATATATATTGCAGAGACTTTGACTATGTGGTGAAACTGAACTGAGATCAGACCCATATAGATATCTAGCTTGCTAGGCTGAGTTTGAAGACTTTACCGGTCTGAAAAATTCACACTTGCAAACTGATATAAACGTTTTGCATAAACGCTTGAGAGTCAGTCTTTAGACCTAGTTTCTATAGCTCTATCCTTCCACTGACGAAAGCAAACCAGCTTGAAATCAGCTGATCTGGAGGTGAGCAAAATGAAAGAGGTAGTTAATTCTGACTCCTTTTGCGTTTATGTAAAAATATTTTACACTTGTTTCGGCAGTTTTGGTAAAGATGCCATCTATTGATCATAAATAGCAAGTGATAGCAGGTTATGTGACTAACTTATTTTTATTTTTCATATATATATATTGTAACTGACAACATTAAACATAATTAGTTTGTTGGCAATATTTTTCTCATGGTTTGTTTAGAATTATTTAAGCAATGAGAAGATAATATTTAATTTTCTGATGCATATTTCTTTAATATAATAGGTTTTCATGCAACATAAATATATAAGTTCCAAAGTGATAGCATAAAAATTCTCAAACATTAAATTTGTTAAATAATATAATTCTAATAAATGATTGTACAGTGGAGAGAAATTTATAAAATAATATAATCAAGTTGTCTTTTTTTTTCTTTTTCTCTCTTCAATAATTATAATTAATTATTTAGTTTTAACCTAAACAATAAAAACATACTAAGATAAAATAGCTTTTTGCTTTGTTGTAAATTATTTAATAAATATTAATTTTAACCTTTTAAGAGAGATAAAATTTTACATTTAAGGGTATTTTTAAAAAGAAAAAAAAAACAAAATAGAATTTTAATACTTTTGTAAATTTTATTTTTAGTTAAAAATACTTTTCTTTTCTTTTTATTTCTCTTCAATAATAAAAAATCAAAACAGTGCAATTAACTGATGTTCTCTTTGCAAGAATTTTTTTTAATTAAAAAGGAATGCCAAGAATTTTATGTTAATTTGATATCTTGACTTGTTTTTCGATGTCCATGATTAAAGATGTAATAGCTGAACAAGTTGATAAAACTTTCCCTAATTAATTGGTTGGAGACAGATTGGGATTGTCTTGTAAACAATATTGTTCTAAAAATAATGGGGTTTTAAATAAGTTAGAGGACTTAAAGTATCTTGTAAGAGAAAATATTTCTTACCAAATTGTTGAAGAGAAGTCTTAGTAAAGCTGCTGAAAAATTCAATAGGAAAATAAATTATTTTTAAATTAGCAGTTGAACAGACAGTAGTCAAATCTTAATCCAGCTGATAAAGAAGAAAGTAATAGAAATCTTTCACAAGCTGTTGCATAATATCACATTATTGCCATTCTTTATGCCTATACAATTGATTTTTAACAAAGACAAAACTCCCCATACTGTACTACCACTCACTGCAAGCAATAGTAATGAATGAATGCAGAAGGTTTGTGCATAAAACCATTATCTAGTGCCTACTCATTCAATATCATCAGATGGATTTTTAGCATGTGTCTTTATCAATAAGAAGCCTGGCTCTGAATTCCCTGCACCAAGGTCTTAGTATAGATGTAGTGCAGAGCCCTTAGATCCAAGATCCTCACTAATTAAAGCCACATGCTAGAACCCATCTGGGAATGTTGGATATTATGATAGATATAAGTTCAAGATTCTCAGATCCAAGACTCCCAACTGATGAAACCACAAACTAGAAACTTATCTGGGGATATTGGATGAGTGGGCACTTGACAGTGATTTTATGCATAAATGATCCTTCATCCATTGATTATTCATTCTTGCATTGAGTGGTGCAACTATAAGTAGAGTTTTGCTTCTGTTACATAGTACTGCATGAATTTTAATCAAAAGGTTTAATCAAGCTTTTATCATTCTATGAGTTTAATCATAAAATCAGTTTGTGTAAAAAAAAACATATGCTTAATTTGGCTAAAAACTAGGCATCATTTTCCCACAAGTATCCTTCCCAGACTGAAGTAAAAATGTGAAGAGGAAGTTACCGTCTAGTGTAATCTGCACCCTATCTTCAAGCAAGTGCATGAGCATCTGTCTGTGTTAGTATCACCTGAATATGTTAGTGAAAAAAATGGAAGATTTTTTTTTAATCCGGAATTACTGCTAACCAGGAAAACAACAAATTAATCATGTGCATGTGTAGAAGCCTACAAAAATAAAACAAATGATGAAAATAGAAATTACAATTGGGAAGAAGAACCTTACAAAAGAATCAAATTAATGTTAATGGTATTTTATATGTGCACTCTAAATTTTCATGTATAGTAAAAAAAAAAAGATTTTTTTTTGTTATTCTAAGAATTTATTTTAAACATTTTCATTAAATTAAAACATTGTGCTATATAAAATAATTGATTTAAATTAATAGTTTTAAATTGTCAATTCTTTTTTTAATTGAGTGAATTTCCTTTTCAAAAATATGAAATAGTTTTTAGAAAAAAAAATTTTTTTTGTATATTTCTTTTTTTTTTTTTGAAAACATGTTTTTCTTCTTTCTTTTATTTTTCCTATTAAAGAAATAAAGTTAATAAGGTTAAATCAAAGATTGTTATCTTTGGTTTTGAAAAAAAAGAAGCAACTTAATTAATCAAAAGTTAATATACAAGTAGAAACTAAATGATTGATTATAATTTTTATGAAATTATATATTTGAGATGAAATGAATATTTAAAATTTCATACTATCATCACATTTATTTGTTTATATACCGTTTGAATGCATACTCGTCAAAAACGAGAAGATTTGATGTCACTCTAAATCAGCTACTTTTTATCCCATGTATACATATTATATGTCATTCGAAAGAAAATCAAAAGTTCTGTAAATTGGTGCCCTCTTCAAAATTACTTTACAAGTAAAAAATCAATAAAAATGACCATATATGTCAAACAAAACCAAAGCACCGCCTCCTCACAAACTTTTCTTGAATCTTATTGGCTGTCCAACTTCTGTCAGGAAGGGAAATGGCTGCCAAAAAGTAAAAAGTTACGTTCATTTTGATTTTTATTACGAAAATGATAAACGAATGTTTACAACATTTTAAACAATATTTGAATTGAATTACAAATTATTATTGATAAAATAATACTAAAAATCAAATTATTTTAGAAAAATAGTTAAAATATTACCAATAATTATTTATTTATTGCTACATATTGATCGTAACGTTAAAGTGAAAAAAAAAAAAAAAGATTGCTGACACAATCTTTTTTGGTTGGTTGAATAGCGGTTACTTTTATTTCACTGCAATTGAATATTTTTTAAATTATAAATCAAATTTTATTTTTAAAAAGACTTTTGTTTGCTTTCGTAATTTGACAATTCAGTAATATACTTTTTACAAACGAAACTAACATATTTATATTATTAAAAGTGATCTATTTTAACAATAGATTTTGTTAAAGTTGTGAGTTGGCTAATTAAATGTTTGATTTTTAACTCATTTGACCAATTAAATAATAATCGTTGAAAGGGTTAATGATCAATTAGTTATTATATAATAGTTTTAATAATATATTTTTAGTCCTAATTTCTTTATTTCTACCAATTTCCATTTATTAAATTGTAGTGTATAACTTTATTTGATGACTCCCCAATGTCCTACGATTATTTTTAAATGATCTCAATAAAACTATTTACTTATAATGAGATAAATCTAGGGATTATTCAAAGTGATTTATAATAAGCTATTTATTTATCTCTTGATTGCTATAATGATTTTATGTTCAGTGTTATGAACATTCATATGATGATGATTATGGTTGGTGCAAAAGGGATATCCATTACAATCTATGCACTTCATTTTATTTTATCTATTAATTCTTTGGAAGTTTACTTTATAGTTGGCCAGAACATAAATGTTACCATGTGGCCAGACCATTGATAATGGTCAGAATATTTTTAGTGTGTCCAGCTTTATTTGTCTTATATGGCAGATTGAAAAAGTACCATGTTTGTATACAATAATTAATATTTATTTTTATGCCCTATATTTGACAGTGGCTAAGTAATTAGCCTTTTCTAAAATATACCCATATCAATTCCAGACACATTGTATGCCAATATCTTATGATAATTCTTTTGACATTTAGTTTTAAATTTTGTATTGATTTGGAGATGATGATAATTTTTCACCACCCTTGTTCACCCCAGATTGTGTAACATTACAATATATATATATATATATATATATATATATATATATATTATATATATATATATATATATATATATATATATATAAAGAAATCAAGTCATATGTCCCATGACCTATTTTAATGAGCTTGTATTACAAATGTTATACATCAAGATCATAAATAAGCTCTTAACAAGTTTTGCAGGGTTGCATGTACTTTGCAAAGATTGTTAATAGCTTATTGAGCCTAATTAAAAGAGCTCTCTCTCTCTCTCTCTCTTATATATATATATATATATATATATATATATATATATATATATATATATATATATATATATATATATATATATATATATATATATATATATATATATATATATATCCAGAAGCAGTATATTTATATAAGCAATAAAACAAAGCACTCATAGTTAAACTTTGTGGAACTAGTTATGATGTTTGAATTCTATTTGTTATGATGTTACCTAAAATGTAGATACTGGGAACAGGAATATTAGGCAATTGCAATTGCTAATGAATGTGTCAACAAGTAAAAAGCAAAAGCTGACATATATTTACTTGTACTCTGATGAGATCAGCTTTTCTAATGACTAACATTGTCAATAACAATTTTCCCAGGATGATAGCATCACAGGTTAGCCCAAATAGCAAAATGATAGTTTTTAGGTGGAATACAGAATAATTGGATGTTTCATATCCTTAATAATGGAGTTTTTTGATTTTGATAGAGATAGAATAAAGTTTATTAACAGAAGAGGAAAAGTATATTACTTGAAAAATGGATCTAAGAAAATGGGATACAGCTTATCAATGTGATAGATTTACCTAGAAAAAATTTCACATTAGTTTCTAATAATTGATGCTGTTAAAAATAATGTGCTAGAGATGGTATTTAAAAATCGCATGAGCAATCAGGATAAATGTTATCAGATAAAGATTTCTATTTGTGCATAATATCTTATTTTTAAATCATGACCTTGGTGATGTTCACCAAAAAATAATTGAGGTTTAGTACAGCTAATTGTTTACAAATTACAATTAAAGTTATAGAAAATAACATGTTGAGTCCTGTGTAGTAATGGTTATCTACTATAATTGAAAAAGGAATATTTTTTTTTATTTCGTAAAAAAGGTCCCAGCAGATGGACATGGTGATTTTCACTTTTTTGTAGAAAGGAACTCATCAAAAATAGATTGCAGATGCATATATTGCTGCTTATGAAATATAATTGAAGTGACAGAAGTAGGGTAACAAAAAGGGTTTTCAATTTTAAATTTATAGCACCATGTTCTTTAACTATAGCTGTAGGAGATTTGTTTTTACCAGTGTATTGTCAAATCATTTTAATATAAATATAAATTACAGAGATTACTATTTTTGTATATATAGCCTAAGGCAACAATATTAATGTATCCTTGTAGTTAAGAAAATAGTGTACATCAAAATCAATATCAACTTGCATGCAGAGTGCCAAGTGTTCAGAAATACAACTGATTTCAAAAAAGATTAATTATAAAGTAGAGATGAGGCTAATAAAATAAAAGATCAATAAGAGTTGAATGTTTTAAAGTGTAGGGAAAAAACATTATTGGGAAAAATCATTTTCCACTCATCAGTTTAAAATTAATAAGATGATGGTATTTAACTAAAAAATCAGTACAACACATATTAGAGTCACCAAAAAGTACAATAGAAAAAAAAAACGTTGTTTCAGTGAATAAGATTAAAAGGACATTTATATGTTGGTGTATAAATATGTGTCTGTTTTACAATAAAGGCAAATAATGTTCAATGTACTTATGCAGCAAGACAAAAGGCAATGATCATTAAGTTTTGATCAAGATAAAGGATGTTAAAGGAATAAATTATGATGAAATAAAATACTTACTAACTGTAAAAATTCTTAAACAGTTTGTTCTTTTGGCAGGTTTGAACCAAAAATTCATTGTAGATAAGATGTAATTTTGTTAACACTCAAAGATATACAACTATTGTAGTCAAAATTGACTATCTATTACATAATTAAAAAACAACCTATAGCAAATAATAGCAGAATCAAAATATTAAATATGTAAAGTACAAAATGTATGATAAATTAAAAATATGTGCAATAATGTGTGTGAAAACTTAATAATAATAAAACATAACTTGCTAAATAAATAAAATGGAAATTTAAAACCTAATCTAAATTTTTAAATGTTTACTAATTATAAATAATTAAAATGTGTTTAATGATTGTTTTTTTTTTTAATTTATTTTGGATCGTTGTTTTTGTTCAGAGTTTCATTTTTGATGAAATTTTATTTATTTATTTTTATTCAAAAACAGTTTAATTTAGAAAAACAGAGGCAATTATGCCAATCATAAAAAAAAACACTTGAATTGCATTTAAATGATTTTGTATTTACTTATTTATTTTTTTGTGATTTTTTTTTTTTTTTAATTTTTGCTTTACTAATTGGAAATAATGTGTTTTCTCTACTTTTCTTTTTTAATTATATAAAACAATTAGTGCAATCAAGGAAAAAAAACAGCAGCACTTTAAACAATATTTAAATTTTAATAGATTAATAGAATATATAAATATATAATCAGTCATCATCATTATTATTATTATTATTATTATTATTATTATTATTATTATTATTATTATTATTATTATTATTATTATTATTATTATTATTATTATTATTATTATTATTATTATTATTATTATTATTATTATTATTATTATTATTATTATTATTATTATTATTATTATTATTATTATTATTATTATTATTATAACATGATATCAATAGCATTTCTTGCTGATCTTATAGATTTCTTCAGCATGATTAATCTATTGAATTTTAGGTGTTCTCTTAATAAGGAATCTATTATCTTATGGTAACAAATAATCAAATGATTTTATTGCTGGAGACTTTATAAAAAGTACTTCAGTGATAATAAAGAATGAATACTTTAAATTCTAATTATTAAGAAGTCTTTATATTATTTTCCTCAAGCTTTTTATTTCAGATTAGTAGGGAATTAAACTATGAGGACAAATCAAATGACTGTTAGCAAAACAAAATATTCATTAAATTTCATATATTATCACATTTAAAATTACTTCTTATTCATAAACTGAAAAGTGAAACTAAACATTTACCAATCTCTTTATAATAAAAATATCATAATACATAGGTTTAGATAAGTAATTCCTAATATTTCAACATTAACAAAAATATTGTAAATTATGCAAAATCAACTCTTTTTATGCATTTGTTATTCCTATTTTTTTGAAAGAAAATGCAATATTGTTAGGTATAAAAGTGAATATTGAAGTTCTTAACCATTTAATAATCAGTCTAAAACTTTTCAGTGTAATCCACTCTCTATTAATTGCAATGCATGACTTTCAAAATAATTATATCTCAAAGCAACAAATTTTCGGGGATATTATGACCTTATGCTTACACCTCATTAGCAAATGATCTTATCTGAGCTAAAATTTAAAAACTTTTAAATTATGTGACTAATACCATTCTACATAAGTCTTATAATCAATTTTGATCACATGAATATTACATACCTATTCTTATTTTTTGCTTAGAAACAAATGCCTTGTAGCTCTCAGTGAATGACCTGTACCCTCTTTTACTGAAGAATATTGATCAAAAATATTTGCAAATATCCTTCTTAAACAACTACATGGTCATGTTTTCTAAGCTTTAATCATCATAGTATGCAGTTAGAATCTGCCATGCATTTCAATCTATACTATTTGCACAAAAATCAATACTCTATGCAAAAGAAAGTAAATTAACAAATTTTGTTGCATGCCAAAATTAATTTTAATGTTGTATTTGATCTAGCAAACTGGAAATACATGTTTAACAAATTAAGTAAAAATCTGTCAAGCCATAAACATTTACATTTCTGCCATAAAAATATCTTACAGATTTATCAAGCATAAAACTTACATGCCCCTCTCTTCACATTTGCAAGGTGGGTTCCTTTCTCATCTTTGAACTACTATTAAAGAGATATATTTTGGTGATGATGTCCTGTTAGTCTTTAGAGATCTGAAGAACATTCATGTCATTCTTCATATTCTGAATAAATTCAAAATGCTAACAGGTCATACAAGCTGCTAAATCATCCCTGTGACAGGTAAATACAGGTCACAATCTATCTTCATTCTTAATAGGTGAATATTCATCTTTTTTTTTAAAATTCCAATAAACTTATTTAAAACACAATTAAGTCACCATCTAAATTATTTCATTAATAGCAAGTTCAATGCAAAAATAAATCTTGTCTTTCTAAAATTACATTATATTTTAGTATAAGTATGTATAGTTAATACATAACTCATGGTATGCTTGCTTATTATAATCCATAGATGCATGTTTTAGGACTACTGTTAAAAATTCCATGTCTACAATAAAATCATATATTTGGGTATCATCATCACATCCATCAATTACAAGTTTATGTTTTTCTATTTGTAAAGTAATTCTAGATATGGCAGCATCTTATGATAATTTTTAAGCTTTAAATGAGCATAAATTTGATAAAATAATGTAAAAATTACTATTAATAGTTAATATTTTAACCATAAAAACAATGTAATTGATTTAAATTAGAGTTTAAAAATGATTTTAAAATATCAGACAGTGAAGATGGTTCAGTCATGACAGTTGTCAATAAAAAAGATAATTATTTACGAATAAAAATTGCAGTAACTATAATAGCTAAGAAAAAGCAAAAATTATGAAAGAGATTTTTTATTGATAAAATATACTGTAAGAAAATAAAAGAAATATTTTTAAAAAAAAAAAACAAATATCAATCATTAAAAAGAAATGAACATTCAGAATTTTGTAAAATGGTGACCAATATGTTAATGATATAAAAACATAATTTTTAAATGACAAGAAAAGTTATAGAAAAAAATCTTATTTATAAACATCAAACAGCATTTTGTACAAAAGGAAGTTAGTTTCTGTAACAGGAAAAAGATGAAACTATCACTATAAAAATTCCATCATAAACTGTGTGGGAAAAACCAAAACAAACACTACAATTATGACATATTTTTCGAATTCTGCAGCATTATTAATGAAGTGGTGAATCATACAATTAAATCTGCAAAAAATAAAAAATATCCATAAAATATGGAATTATTATAGATATTTTAAAAAAATCAGAAAAAAAAAATAGAAAACTAACTGGTAAAATTCTTTCCAAATAATAAATATGTCCTACCTGAGAGCAAAAATACAATATCAATATTAGTATGTATATATATATGTAA